>JAEIIU010056776.1:1014-14929 GCA_018874675.1 Drosophila baimaii | reverse complement strand
TTTACATTTTGCATACATTTTACATTATACATGTTATATTTTATCAAAATCTTTTATAATAAGTAACAAAAATATCTGCAAGGGGATATAAACTTCAGCTCCGCCCCAAGTTAGCTTTTCTTACTTGTTTAACATATATTCATCTACTCTGACATATTCTTATTATTTATGATTCATGTATTTCGATAATTATTTTAATAATTAAATTATTTAATACAAAACGGATGACTAGCTGCCATAGGAACAATCTAACAAATTAATAGGAAAATAATATGAAAACGTATGTACATAACTGCGTTATTATTAAACATATTTGTATATATTTTTTTTAAAGAGTTAATATTTATTATTCTAAAATAATGTTTTAAATTTTATCAAAAACGCTAGACTATATAGCAGCCATAGGAACGATTGGTCATTGTATTGTGTATTAGATTCTAGAAAAATTAGCAAAAGTTTGCTGTTATTATTTATAAATTGTATTTATTTTTTATAAACCTCCCGTAAGGTTTTATCGATCGATTTCCAAATCTATCGAAACTATCCTATAGCAAACTACAAGAATATACAAACTTCCGCTTTCCGAACTTAGTTTCCTTTCTTGTTTATGTATACAAATGATTAATTTATTTAATTTATTATTAATTATTAATTTAATCTTTTAGTTTAGAAAGAAAACTAGTTTATCTTTTATGTTTTTTTTATAGTTTTTATCGATTTTTTATTGAATGATTGAAAAAATCAATGTGCTGAGAATCGATTTTGTTCCCACTCAGTTCTAGAGCGCTCTCTCTGGCTTTTGAACAGAATTTCAAGAGAGCGGTTTCGCTTTCTCTCTCTCTCTCTCCCTCTCACTCTATCTCTCTCTCTCTCTCTCTCTCTCTCTTTCTCTCTCTCACTCACTCTCTCTCTCCCGCTCTGCCTCTCTTCCTCTCCCAGATCAAGGACACCATATCGGGTCGAGAGCTGGCCAAGTACTGCAGCAGCGGTCAGCCGGCGCCGCTGCTCCTGCCCACCCACCAGGCGGAGATCCACTTCCACTCCGATGCGGATGGCAGCGATACGGGCTTCCAGCTGCACTACTCCGTGGAGGAGCGGATACCGGGCTGTGGCGGTGTCTTTACCACCCGAGAGGGCACCATTTCCGGGGCCAGTGGAACGGGTGTTAACGGAGCCGCCCAGACCGAAGTATCCCAGGCTGCCAACGACGAACCCGTGTCCTGCGAGTATGAAATCCGTTCGGCGGTTGGCGAACTGATTGCCATTCAGTTCGAGAAGCTGGAGCTGGGACCGCAGGACTGCATCGAGGTGCTGGACGCCACGGAGGAGGGTGTGAGCACGCTGCAGGCCAAGATCTGTGGAGCGGATGCATCGCGTTCGAATCCACCGGGCTATACCTCACTGTACAATCGCCTCAAGATCAAGTTCTATGCGAGTGCGGGTCAGTTCAAGGTGCGCTACCATGCCGCTTGCTCCTTCACCTACGACAGTCCCCAGGGAACGCTCATCTCGATGGGATATCCTAGGATGCCCAGCGGCGATCGCTCCTGCTCCTACACCATCCGCACGGCCCCCAACACGGTGATCAGTGTGAAGAGGGTGGACTTTCAGCTTAGGAGCGGCGAGGATGACGAGGATGATGCCGGCTGTCTGACCACCAGCTTGAGGGTGAGTTCTAAGCTGCCGGAAGGGAAGGAGGGATTGGGGATTAAGACACTCTCTCTCTTCCTTTCCACAGATCAACGATGGCGTTAATCGCCAGATTCTGGGCCCCTTCTGCGGCAGTAGGCAGCCGCCGGAGGAGTTCCTCAGCCAGACGAATTACCTGCAGTACCAACTGACCACGGACACGGATACCCGGGGGCGAGGCTTCAAGTTCGAGTACCAGTCCATGCCCCTGGGCAGCGACAAGTGCGGCGGCGTCCACACACGGGCGGGTGACAACATTAGGCTGCCGGTTAATCATGCCGGCGAGTATGCCCAGGATGCCACCTGCTATTGGGTGATCATGGCGCCGCCCAACAAGGCCATTCGCCTGCATTGGCTCAGCTTTCGGGTGGAGGGCGCCATGGACTGCAGCTTCGACTATGTGGAGATCTACGATCGCCTGGATGCTCAGCTGGGCAGTGAGGCCACCAAGCCGCTGGCCAAGTACTGTGACGATCGCTTGCCCGAGGATCTGGTGAGTCACTCGCGTCAGCTGGTCATCAAGTTTAGCTCCGATTCCAGCGAGTCGGATGGTGGCTTCGAGTTGTCCTACACCTTCGAGGATATGGGTCATTGTGGTGGACACATACATGCCTCTGCTGGGGAGCTAAGCTCCCCGCATTATCCCATGAACTACACCAACGACCTGGACTGCGACTGGCGCCTGACGGGGGCCCTGGATCATCTGGTGGAGATTCAGCTGGAGGTCTTCGATCTCGAGCAGTCGGACAACTGCTCGGCGGACTATCTGGAGGTGAGGAATGGTGGCACCAATAACTCACCTCTCATAGGACGCTTCTGCGGCACCACCATACCCACACGGATACCCGGCTTCAGCCACGAGCTCAGCCTGCGCCTGCACACGGATTCGGCGAATACGGGACGCGGTTTTCGCCTGCGCTGGCGCATGTTTGCCTCCGGCTGTGGCGGTCGGCTGAGGGCCAATGCCGGGGTCATCACATCGCCGCGGTATCCCAACTCGTATCCCCATTTGGCGCACTGCGAATGGCACCTGACCGTCCACCAGGGATCGGGCATCACACTGCTCATCGAGGACATTGAGCTGGAGTCCCTGAGCAACTGCTTCTATGACAGCCTCAAGATCTACAACGGGGCCAGGGTCCCGGGCCAGAAGCCGGATCGAACGCTGTGCCAGCAGTCGGATGTACGGGATGACCGGGTCATCCAGGTGGACTCCAACCAGGCCACCATTGTCTTTGATTCGGATTCTAGCAATGCCATGCGGGGATTCCGCATCTCGTACAAGGCCAACTGTGTGAGGAACCTGACCGCCACCTCGGGCACCATCGAGAGTCTGAACTACATGGAACCCTTCATGGAGGACATACCCATCAATTGCAGTTGGACTATCCAGGCGCCCAAGGGTAATTCCATACGCCTGGAGGTGGCCCATATGCGACGGCATGAGGAGCATATACCCACGGCCATGTCGGATGGTCTTTATGTTGTGGATGGAAAGAATATCCAGAGGTTGCTGACCCCCAAGTCACTGAACGCCAGTGGAGAGTTGATAACCGTCGTCCACAATGCCAGCACCCTGAGCTTCCTGCTGGACTATCGGGTGGTGGGCTGCCTGGAGGAGCTGCGTGGCGAAAGCGGCTCCTTTGAGTCCCCGAACTATCCTGGCATGTATCCCAACAACATGGAGTGCTATTGGCAAATCAACGTGGATCGGGATTATTCCATAGAGCTTACCATTACCAAGATGGATCTGGAGGAGAGTGTCAACTGTACCAAGGATGCGCTGACGGTAGGAGGGGGAGGGAATCCATCCCAGGACACCTTTATACTCAGTTCTTTATTCTTCCCCCTAGGTCTCGAATCATGTGAGCGAAGTCCAGGTCCACGAACGTCACTGTGGCTCCACAAGCAAGCTAGTTCTCACCAGCTCTGGCAACAGGTTCCATGTACGCTTCATCTCGGATGGTTCCCACAATGGGCAAGGCTTCCAGGCCACCTATCGCACGGTGAAAGCGAGTAAGATCACAAAAGGCATCAAGCTTTGACCCAAAGACATGTTAAGAACAAGATGCGTAACGTTCATATGCAGGCACTCTTTGAGCTGGCTATGAAAATCGCGCTCTCTCTTCGCTCTCACAAAATTGAGAGCATGAGACAACTATAGAAGGTAGCCTTGTCGAGAGAGCTGCCCTCTTTTGAAGACTCTTCTGTCCGAAGCTAGAAAGGCTACCTTCTATAGTTATACCATGATCTAGAGCTTGTATATTGGAGAGCGTAGAGAGAGAGAGAAAGAGAGAGAGCACAAAATATTGAAAGTACTCAACGAACCTGATGAGGCTACCTTCTATAGTTATACCATGGTTCAGAGTATATAAATCTAAAAATATAATGCACTTCCAAGTCTGAGTAAATTTGCCTTCAGTTCATGCTAAAATTATAGGAAGACAACCTTCTCAAGAAAGCTCCCCTCTTTTTTTTCGACTCTATGTACAAGTCCTTCATCAAACGTTGTCCGTAGAGGTTGGGTTCTTCAGCTTCTTTCTCAGGAAAATTACGTAAAAGTCAACACATTATGAGGGCGAACGTATAATGATTTGCTCGCTCTATCTAGAGCATTATACAACTATAGAAGGTAGCGTTGTCGAGAGAGCTGCCCTCTTCGCTTTCACAAAATTGAGAGCATGATACAACTATGGAAGGTAGCCACGTCGAGAGAGCTGCCCTCTTTTGAGGACTCTTCAGTCCGAAGCTAGAAAGGGTACCTTCTATAAATATTATAAATATACCATACCTCTGAAAATATTTAGAGTCCGAAGCTTAGAAGGCTACCTTCTATGCTTTTACCATGATCTAGAGCTCGTCTCTTTGAGAGCGTACAGAAAGAATGAGAAAGAGAGAGCACAAAATACTTCAAGTACTCAACGAAGCTGATGAGGCTACCTTTAATAGTTGCACCATGAGTTGGCGCTCTCTCTGTGGCTTTTGCAGCAAAATTTCAAGAGAGGAGCCTAAAGACAGCTGTGGCTTCTTATTATCTTGTTCTTTCCATAGTTTATATATTGCTTAAAATAAGCTTCCTAATGCATTCCCCTTTCCCAGCTTGTGGTGGCAAGATCTCGACCCGCAATGGTGTCATCCAGTCGCCCAACTATCCGGCCAACTATCCCGAGGGCAGCCACTGTGAGTGGCAGGTGGAGGTGTCCAAGCTGCATCGCATTGTGTTCGAAGTGCAGGACATGGAACTGGAGTCTGGGTACAGCTGTTCCTGGGACTATCTGGAGGCCTTTGATGTCTCCGAGGATGACACCGAGGGACAGCAGCTATTTAAGCTCTGCTCTGATGATGAAGAGAATTATCGCGAGCCCAGGACTTCGGCCAGCAATGTGGCTCTGGTGCGCTTCGTGAGCGATGATTCCGTCTCCAGGAAGGGATTCCGCCTGCACTTCCATGAGAGCTGCGGTCAAACGGTGAGAAGGAACAAATTGAAAATGAAAATATGTAGTATATTAACCGATAAACCCTGTATATTTGCCACCACAAGGTATCCATCGATGACACAGACTTCGATTTCATCACCATGGGACGTCAGGCGGCGCGCAACGAGAGCTGCCTGTGGGTGCTCCAGGCTCAGGATCCCAGCAAGCACATCATCTTCACGGTCATCCACATCAAGCTGAGGGAGGAGGCCGCCAGCCTGTTTGCCACGGAGGGCGATTGCCTGCCCAAGGGCGTGCAGATCTACGAGGGCACCGAGGCCAAGGGTACACCGCGTCTTCAGTTCTGTCACACTCATCCGCCGGCCCTGATCTCCAACGGTCAGTCGCTGGCCATTAGTGTGCCGCTGCAGCTGGTGGAGGAGTTCGAGGGCCACTACATGACCATGGACACGTCCTGTGGCAGCTATTACAATGCCCTTGCGGGACGCTTTACCACGCCCTACTATCCCAACTCGTATCCCGTGAATATCGAATGCATCTGGGTGATCAAGGCCAATGTGGGCAACTCGATAAGCCTCACCCTGGAGTCCATGGATCTGGAGGACTCGGAGGGTTGCAATCGGGACTATCTGGAGGTGCGTGAGGAGTCGGGCAATGGCAAACTCATTGGCGTGTACTGTGGTAACCAGTTGCCGGCGACCATACACTCGCGCGGCACCATCTGGATGGACTTCAAGAGCGACAACGACAATGTGGGCGAGGGCTTCATGGCCTCCTACAACTATGGTGAGTAGAGAGGGAGAGAGAGTATATATCCTCCAGAGAGAGATACTTACCAAAGACGCTGGAACTAGTAAGATGAGTAATGATTAGACATTTGAATTGCCATATGCAAGCTATTTTTTTTGTTCCTGACAAAAATCGCCTTCTCTTCGCTCTCTTAAAGAGAGAGAGAGCGTAAAAATCTTAACATAGAATGATCATGGATGTGTGCGTACACATGTAGAATGCGTGAGAATACGTACACACATATAGTCGTCGTCTAACGCTGTATACATACAGTGCTCTCTCTCTGGCTCTCTGGGAAGTAAGCCTGTACCCAGCGCTGGGTCCAGTACGAAAAATGAGTGCGATATCTTGAAAAATAAAGTATCTTTGCACATATTTTATATATATATATACATCCCATCTCTCTGGCTCTCTGGGAAGTAAGTCTGTACCCAGCGCTGGGTCCAGTATGAAAAATGAGTGCGATATCTTAAAAAATAAAGCATCTTTGCACATACTATATATATATATACATACCCAATCTCTTCCCAGAGCATCACAACGAGCTGAATGGCACAGATGGCATTGTGGAGTCACCGCACTATCCCAGCAAGTTCCTGGACCCCCAGCATCCCTATACCTGGCGCATCACCGTGGACACGGACTATGTGGTGGTGGTCTCTGTCCTGCATCTGCGCGACGTGGATCAGCCCCATCTCCGCTTCTACGATGGCTATTCGGATATAGGAGCTCGCTTGGAGATCACAGATCCGGATCAGCCCATTCGTTCCAGCTCGAATGTCCTGTACTTTTCGGCCACTCGGGGTCCCTTCCGCCTGAGCTGGCAGCGTCTCTCCAAGGAGACCCTGCGCTCCAATCGCTCTGTGGAAGAGCAAATGCGTCTCTGTGGCAACGAACTCGTGTCCGTAGGTCAGACGGCCATCTCCTTCCACTCCCCCGGCTACCCGGATGGCTATGAGAATGGCCTGAAGTGTGCCTGGAATCTGGTGGCCGCCGATCCGGCCACCCACACTGTCCTCCAGCTGGTCAAGGTGGATCTGGAGGTATTTGGCGGCGAGAACGAGTGCATTGCCGACTACCTGAAGGTGTCCAGTGGCAACGATCTGCAGCGCTGGTCGGAGCCCAGCAAGTTCTGTTCGCTGCGCAACGAGTCCGCCGCGGCAAGGATCTACCATGGCAAGCCCTATCTGCGGGTGGAGTTCACCACGGATGCCAGCATCAATCAGACGGGCTTCAATGGTCTGCTGCGCACAGCCTGCGGCTCGGAGATCACAGCGGGTAAGGGAGAGGTTAACATAACGGAGGTGGTGCGGCGCAGCTCCATGCGGGTGCTGGAGTGCGTGTGGACACTGAAGGTGCGTCAGGGTAGGCGCATCCGCATCGATTTCCCCCAATCCCAGTTGCAGAATAACAATAATCCCGGAGGCGGTGGAGCTGGACCCGCCGCCTGTGATAACTTCCTGGTGCTGCGCAACGGGCATGACGAGGACTCACCCTTCCTGGGCCATGGCAAGTACTGCGAGGATAATATCCAGGATGCACTGGAAACCACCTCGAACAGGGCGTATGTGAAGTTCCGGTACCGCGGTGTACCCCGCTTCCTGGTCACCTTCCGCTTTGAGGAGATGTCGCATGCCTGCTCGCGACGCATCGAGCTGACCACGGACACGGACGAGGAGCTCATCAGCTCACCGTATTACCCCAACCTGCCGCATCCTCACTCCGAGTGTGTGTGGATAGTGACAGCGCCGCCGCAGCATCGCATCATGATGCACTTCCGCGGGAAGTTCGATCTCACTAAGGAATCCGAGGACCCCGACGCCTCCGACGCCGCCTCTGGGGACTGCCAGCGCGAATATGTGGTGGTGCACGATGGCAGCACAGAGCTGCGCCCGGAGCTGGGACGCTTCTGTGGCCAGCGTAGTCCCGACACCATCTACTCCGCTGGCAGCCAGCTGCGCGTCCGCTACTACACGGATGTCACGGAGCCGCATGCGGGCTTCCAGGCCAGCCTGCAGCTGGCCCGGTGCGGTGGCACCTATCACAGTCCCAGCGGTGTGATAACCTCGCCGCCGCGCTCTCTCCTCCAGATCCACAGCGAGGAGGGGGGCAAGCAGCAGCTGGAGCTGGAGGAGTGTGTGTACACCATTGAGCTGGAGAAGGGCAATACCATTGACATGCAAATTGAGTCCATACAGCTGCCGCGGGCAGTGAATGGCAACTGCTCGCAGCACAATCACCTGCGGCTGGAGGAGATGGAGGCCTTTGGATCGGAGGGTGAGGGTGAGCGCATTGCCGACACCCTGCTGGTGTGCGGCTCCGAGCCCAAGCACCTCATTGGGGAGACCAACAAGATTGTGTTCCGTTACCGCCTGCCCGATGGCCTGCCGCCCGAGGAGCAGAGCTTCCGCCTGGTCTATGGCTCGCTGGGTGCCCGTTGCGGCGAGACCATTGTCGCCGTTCAGGGCATCCTGCAGACGCCGGGCTATCCCGATGGCGTACGCGTGCCCACGCACTGCATCTGGAAGCTGCAGGTGCCGCGCGGCAATCGGGTGCGTCTCCAGATTATGGACTTCAACACAGGCGCCAGCAATGACACAGCAGGCCTGGCGTCCACCTTCCGCGGTCGCCTTACCATTGCCAATGATCACAGGATGCACTCGATCTTGGGCCGCTACACCAGTGATCCGCCCCAGTTTGTGACCTCCTCGGACAACACCATGGGCATTGACACCTTCCTGCTGCCCCTCAGTCGGCATCGTGGCTTTCGCTTTCGCTTTGCGGCCTTCGGGCCCAGCCTTTGTCGGGGCCTTGTGCTGGAGCAGAATGTGGCCAAGGATATGATTGTGGACACTAATCTCACAAGCTTAATCCACTGCAGCTACGATGTCCAGCCGCCGCCCAATAGCACTGTCCTCCTCCGCGTGAAGGCCTACAACACCAGCTCCGTGATGATGCGCAACAGTCACCTGTGCTCCCTGCTGTCGCCACTCAAGCTAACCCGCCCGGATCAGTCGGAGGATTTGCTGCCGCGACTGCTCTGCGACTTTGGAGCCAATCCGCAGCGGGAATCCGTCATCCGGGTGCCCTTCCCCGTCCAAATGACAGTGTCGGCCACCGCCAGAAATGGCCTAAGGAGCCTGATCTTGGGCTACAGCCTGCAGGCCTGTGGGGGGGTACATAGCCTGGAACCTGGGGATAATATGACAGTGAGACAACCCTCGGGTTTGAGGGATCTACAGGATGCCATTGACTGTGCCTGGGCCATAGGACCCTATGTGGATGCCACGGCCGAGGATGAGTCAGCGCCGCAGGACATACAGCTGGAGGTGTCGCTGAGGGTTAACCTGCCAGCGGCGGCAGCTTCGGTAGCGGGGGAAACACGCTGTCAGCATCACTTCCTGGCGGTAAGTAGATCTCTCTCTCTCCTCTCTTCCCTAGGGTGGCTTCATTCCTTATAACATCGCACCATTCCTTTCCAGATCTACAGCGGTCCCGACCAGAACTCCCCCCAACTGGGCCAGTACTGTCAGCAGGATATGGCCGTGAATCTGGTGGTGGAGCGTGGCCTGTTCATCGAGTATCATGCCGATCGCTTCTCCCCCAATGCCACCTTCAATGTGTCCATTAAGTATGGTTCTGGCTGTGGTGGCCGCTTGAAGCATCCCTACCGGGCCATCGAGTTCTATGAGCAATACAAGAACAATGTCGAATGCATCTGGGAGGTGGAGGCGGAGCCGGGCTACCACATAGGCCTGTCCTTCCCTAATCGCTTCTATATCGAGGATAGTCCCGGCTGCACCAAGGACTATCTGTTGGTGCAGCAAAGGGAGGATGTGAACGGGAACTGGACAGATCTGAAGCGTATATGTGGACGCACGGCGCCGGAACAGATCAACTCCACAGCTCGCTTTATGAAGTTGATTTTCCGCTCCGATGCCGACATCTTTGGCGATGGTTTCTTTGCCAAATTCGAGCGGAATTGCGGCGGCCCCCTGTACGCCGACGATGAGGAGCAGCTGCTGTCCAGCCCCAACTATCCGTCGGGCTATGACAAGGGTTTGTACTGCAATTGGACCATAGTGCGGAGGAATCCGGAGGCGGCACGTGGTGTGCTCGTTAGCTTTGTGGATTTCGATCTGGAACATGCACCCGTGGTGGAGTGTCTGTTCGATAATCTGACGGTGATCACCAGGGATGATGGGGATCGTGTCAACCAGGCGGTGCTGTGTGGCGTCAAGCAGAATCATGAGTATAGGGCACTGGAGTCCATTAATCTCATCCTGCGGACAGACAATAGCTATGCGGGCAGGGGCTTCCGGCTGAGGTATAGCACCCGCCTGTGTGGCGGCGTGGTGAACCGCACGGGGGTGGTGGAATCACCGCGCCAGCACACGGATAACTCACTGCCGCCCAGCAGCGATTGCTATTGGAATCTCACCGCACCCGAGGGTCACAAGTTCACGGTGAAGTTCCAGTTGCTGGACTTTGAGGCGCACACCAATTGTGCCTACGACGGGGTGGAGATCTTCGCGGGCGGCGTGCCCATCGAGCGAGAGCGACGCGGTCGCTTCTGTGGCAGAATCAATGAGGATTTGCCGGTGATTAGTATACCCCAGAATCGCGGGCTCATCCACAGCTACTCGGATGATAGGGATCCGTCGCGTGGCTTTCGGGCCCTCGTCCGCGTGGTGCCCAATTGCGATGAACAGATCCTCGTGAATGGCTCGGCACGCTACATCTTCTCCAAGTTCAGCAATGCCAATGGCTATGCCCATAATCTGGACTGTCACATTGTGTTCCGGGTTCCCAGGGATCAGCAGATTCGCGTGGAGTTCCGCAGCTTCCATGTGGAGGCGTCGGAGGGTTGCCGCAAGGACTATGTGGAGTTGCGTGATGGCGCCGGAAGCTTTGCCGATCAGATTGGACGCTTCTGTGGCCAGGATCAGCCGCCCACGTTGACCAGCACGAGGTATACGCTTTTCCTGCGCTTTGCCACCGATGACCAGGTAAATGATTCTGGCTTTGAGCTGGCGGTTAGTGCTGTTCCGCGACTCTGTGGCAATCCGGAGATCAAGCTGGAGTCGGATGGCGTTAAGCAGATCAGCATGGCCTCACCGGCGCGGGAACCGGGCGGTAACTATGCCAATGGAGTGGCCTGCTTCTGGAAGATTGTCGGCGACAAGCCGCTGAGCCTGCAGTTCCTTAGCTTCGATCTGGAGGGACCCGATGCCAATGGCAGCTGTGTGGCCGATTACCTCAAGGTCTACAACAGTGAGGTATGTCTAAACCTTCTATGTTCCCTCCCAGATCTATTGTAATCCCTTTTTGCAGGACGCCCAGCTGGTGGAGCATGGCTTTGGCAGCGAACTGGTCTTCAATGGTCATACATCCGCCCACAATTACATCAACTATGCCACGGAGCATGTGTACTGTGGTGGCGTTAAGCCCGACACTTACTATGCCAACTCCAATGAGATGTATCTGAAGTTCCGTTCGAATGACATGGAGACGCGACGGGGTTTCCAGGTCAAGATTGCGCTGTCGGACAACTGCGAGGCCCATTACGAGGGGCTGCAGGGCAGGGTCCGACTAGCGGAGACCTCCGACTGTGACGTCACAATCCAGGCGCCGGCAAACCACACCCTCAGCTTGTACTACACGGAGCTGATATTTGGTTCCTTTGACTGTGACGTGGAGCACTTGGAGATCTTCGATCGAAGCAATAAATCCCTGCAACGCATCTGCGCCTATGTGGATGTGGGCAAGAGCCTGTTCAGCATGGAGAATCAGTTGCGACTGCACGTAAAGACGGGCAGCTACCTGAGCTCCCTGGACCTCACCTATCTGGCCAGTCCCGCGGAGAAGGGTCCCGGCTGCGGTGGCCAGTTCTACAACACCGAGGGCGTCTTTACCAATCCCTTCTATCCGGCCAATGTGCGGAATAACTCCGATTGCCGGTGGATTGTACGGGTGCCAAGCAACAATAAAGTGCTGCTTACCTTTGAGGGTGAGTCAAGAAGGCTGGAGACTTTTCCCATAAGAAGTTGGAGCTACTTAATAACCTAATTAATCCGATTAAAAACAAAAATAACTAATAGTATACCTTAAAACCCATATAGACCCCTTGATAATCCCTTAAATCTCCCCCTACAGCCTTCAACCTGGGCTCCAAGAGCACCTGCCACACAGACTATCTCCAGATACTGGAACTGGACGGCGCCAATGGTGAGGAGCGTGTGGTGCGACAGTTCTGCGGCGAGGACACTCCCAAGGTCTACAAGAGTCCCAACAGTCAGGTGGTCATCCGTTTCCACAAGACAGTCAACTACGATGGCGTGGGATGGGCCATCCGGTTCGCTGCGGTTTACTCTAATTACCAAATACCAAGATACCTATTGGGCGGTCGCTAAGGGCCCGCGTTTTTGTGTCTTTGCGTTTGTATTTTAATCTATTTGTGAAATAAATTCAAGCATTGAGTTTTTTGAGAGTTTTCAAGAGGAAAAACCTATGTATTTCTCTTTCATTTATGTCTTAAGAAAGGATATTTTAAGGGATAATGAAGGAAAAAGTAAGTAAGTAAGTGCATTCAAAGGTACATAGCAAAGCCCTGAGTATATTTTATCGCTTCTATAAGGCTCTTCTCAGACTCTGCCATAAAGCTCTTTGGCAATCGCCTATAAGCTTCATTGGGACTCTTTCAGATAGCTCTTCCAGGACTCTTCCAGAAGTCTCCTTCGGGACTCTTTCAAAACGCTCTTCCCCCACTCTTTAGGGACTCTTCCATAAGGATCTTTAGCGACACTTCCACGAAGCTTTTCCAAGACTCTTTCTGAAGGCTCTTCCCCAACTCTTTCGAGACTCTACTAGAAGTCTCTTCCGTGACTCTTCCATAAGACTCTTTTACAAGATTTTCAGCAGGCTCCTCTGGGACTCTTCCAGAAGGCTCGTCCTGGACTCTACAAGAAAGCTCTCTTGGGAGTCTTGGAGCAGGCTTTTTAGAGACTCTTCGATAAGGCTCTTTTGCTAGTCTTCCAGCTGACTTTTCCCGATACTTTCCCGATACTCTTGCAGAAGACTCTTTCGAGACTCTTTTAGAAGGCTCTTCCGGGAATCTTCCATAAGGTTATTTTGAAAGACTTTTAGCAGGCTCTGATTTTCCAGAAGGCTCTTCCGGGACTCTTCCAAAACGCTTTTCTGAGAACCCTTCCAGAAGGCTCTTTCTGGACTTTACCAGAAGACTCTTTTGGGATTCTTCGGGCTGGCTCTTTAGTAACTTTTTTCTAAGGCTATTTTAGTAGTCTTTTAGCAGACTTATCCGATACTTTCCCGATACTCTTGCAGAAGGCTCTTCCGGAACTCTTCCATATAGGTCTTTTGGCAGTCTTCCAATAGGTGTTTTTGGGACTCATTCAGAATGATATTCGGAGTCTCTTCAAGCAGTCTCTTGTGGAAGTCTTCCAGCAGGCTCTTCAGAGTCTCTTGCAGAAGACTCTTACTCGACTTCCCCGAAAGCAAGCTCTGGTATATCCAAGTGAAGAAAAGAGGGATTTCTTCTAGAGAAGACTACGCTTTATGGACCACAGCAGGTTTCGGAACATTCACTGCCAGTTACAGATTTAAACTCTAATTTCTTTTTATTCAATCAAATCCCTTAGATAAAAGACGCCTCAAAATGAAGTCAAAAATAAAAATAAAAGCCAAGTTCAAGCCATGTCAACTGAAATACTTACATCTTTTGCCTCACAACTCTATTTATTAATAATAATAACGCTTTATAAAAATCCACTGACCACTTACAATATTATTTCACCTCAATGGCATGTGTAAAACGTTATCGCATAAGGAATTTTTGGTCAAAACACATTTCGATCGACACATTTAAATAGATATGACATATCGTAAACCAAAATTGGGTTGCATAAGCGAATTCCGGTCCATCGAATCGACGCGCTGGGCCATTGATCAGATGCCCACTATTTGCACACACCACGTCAAAT
>JAEIIU010056772.1:0-10182 GCA_018874675.1 Drosophila baimaii | reverse complement strand
GGAAGGGGGATGGGGGCAGGAAAAATGGGACTGGGAGGAAAGTATAGCAAACAAGGGAAGAGAGCTGCAGAGGAGTCGGTATGAGGTGGCAGACATAGACGGCAAACGAATCAACAAACGTTGGAGCTATTATCGTTGTCGCAACATCACACAGATATATAGAGCTACAAACACAGATACAAATTCAGCGGAGCACACACACACGCACACACACACAAACACATACATGTGCAATTACAAAAGGGGCGTATAGGAGTTATTACTAAGGGGTTTTTTCTAGGTTCATAAAAGTATTTATTCCTTCAAGAAATTCATTACTTTTTCTTGGCAATAAAGAAATATATACTTTACTACATTAAATATATATTTAAGGCTTTTTAAAAATTGTTAACACCTCGTCAAATATTTTTTAACCATGTTATAATATTTTTAATATAGTTTTTTGAGTTCTTCTGTGTAAATAAAGTTTAAACTTAATTTCAGAAATCTCTTAAGGGGTTTACAGATAATTTCTAGACTTTTTAGGTGTTTCATATTATAATAAAGGGTTTACACAATTTCTCAATTATATACAGATAAATCTATATATAGATATAGATAGATATACATACGTATAAATATATATATATACGTATAAATATATATATATACCTAGAAATGTATATTTTTTAATACAGCCTCCAGGAGGCCAGCTTAAAATATTTATTTAGAATTATTTACACATTTTTTGTGGAATCTAATCTAATATATTATGTTTTTATTTTTAAGAACTAATCTACAAAATGACTGCAGCTGGATGTTTAATGATTTCTGTGTGGATAAGGGCCCCCGTAAAATACCCCTTTGCCCACGCCCCTGTCCACACATATGGTCCTTGTTGCTATTGCTTTTGCCGCTGCCTCTGCTGCTGCTGCTGCTCATCATCATCTTTTGGCGTTAGCAAGTGCTTGGCGGCAACTTCTAATGGCGGCATTATGCGACCCCCCCCCCCTGTGCACACCCCTGCATGTATGTGTGTGTGTGTGTGTGATCACCCTGCGCAAAATGAAAATGAAACTGTTGCAAAATCCCATAAAACGGCCAAAAAGCTTTTGTAAATGACGCCAACAGCTGTCGATGGCAAAGCGCAGACAACGTCGCCGTCCGCCCAATTTGCCAAAGCACCCGCCCCGCCCTTACCACCGCCTTTTGGTCCCTCCTCCCCCCCACCTCTCCCCCCTTCTTGCTGGAAACACCCCCAGTACCCGTGAAATCCCCCTTTTCTTGCACCACCATCACTGACATCTCTGTGTGGGTACACAGTAAGAAAATAAGAAAATAATATAACAAATATGAATATTTCCATTAGCGGTGCTGGAAAAGTTCCTGGTAAGGAAAATCTCTTAGAAATTTACCAAAAAGTATGCTATGATTTATTTGAAATGTACAAGATGAAGTACAATTTTTGCTTGCATACTTTCAGGCTCTTTTTAAAAGGGTTTTTCATATTTTTAGAGACTTGGATGTATAATAATGGCTTAATCATTAAGAGTTAATGGATTTATGTAAAGAAAAAATAGATAAATAATATGTATATAAAAAAAGAAGAAATTCTGAAAATTTCCAAGACTGGAAACCCTTTTTAAAAGTTACATTTTATGCAAGAAAAATAGATAAAAAAATATTTTAAAAGAAAAAAAGGATTAATCATTAAGAGTTAATGGATTTATGTAAAGAAAAAATATTTAAATAATATTTATATAAAAAAGAAGCAATTCTGAAGATTTCCAAGACGGGAAACCATTTTAAAAATTACATTTTTCAGAAGTAAAATAGATAAAGAAATATATAAAAGAAAGAAAGGTTTTGAAGACTATAAAAGAAAATAAACCATTTTTAAAAGTAACCAAAAATCCCCCCTAGATTTTCTTTAATTCCTATAAGAATTTTCCATATTTATAGACTTTGTTTCAAATCATACTCATTGTTTCTCTCACTGTAATGTGTGCGGGTTTAGAAGGGGAATCCGCGCTGCCTGAGCCGGGGAAAACGTGAAGGTTTTTGGCGCGTTTTAATAAAGCGACAATGACATTTTATGAATTTTCCACTTTGTTCTGGGCCCACGCCCACAATCGCTCTCGGCTGCCCCCCATTCATCCTCCTCCCCAACCCTGCCCCCCTCTTGCTGTTTTCATTATTTGTTTGTTTGCCGAGAACCACATCCCGCAGTTGACTGGGCGGCCAAGTAGGGGGCTCCAGGACACCATGACTCCGAGACCAAAACTCCAAATGAATTGACATTGTCTATGTGTTCGAGGGTGTTCCTCCTCTGTGTGTGTGTGTGTGTGCTCACTCGTGTGTCCTTGCCGAGTCCTGCACAAAGGCGTGTCTCCGTGTGCCTTTTGATATCGGATTTCATTTATAATTAGCTGCAAAGTTAACGGTTGCCAGCCATACCTTGACTTGTGGTTGGTGTGGCGCCCCGGTCAAGTAATTTGCTTGTCAGTGGGTTTCTCGTCTTGCTTGGGATTCGAGGGGGGTGCTCCACAGGGGTTGCCCGCCCCCCTCCAATGCCCATGTTTACTCTACTTTGCTCTGTGGACCGTCCCATCTCACATGACAATGGCGGAGATGGGCGGCTTTAGGAGATTTAATATGGCAGCGCACTTTGCTTTGGGTAAAGTAATCGAAAATCGCATTTGCTTTGGGATTTATCGAGTGCATCAAGACTTCGATTAATTATCGACAATCACACAAAAGTTTACAGTTTAGAAAGAAATTTTTTGTCTTGCTTTTTTAAGGGGAATTTCGGTTTGCAACATATCATATTTTGAAAGTAGGTTCCCCTGGATAAAGTAAATTATAAGGCGACATGTGAATAGCATTCACAGGAGCTGATCCTTGTTTTTTTACGTTTTATACTGATAGAACCAGTTTTGCCATTCAAATGTAGGCAACATATCACATTTTGAATGTACGTTCCCCTCCAAAATGTATGTAATAATATACATCGGCGACATGTGAATGGCATTCACAGAAGCTGATCCTTGTTTACTTGGGTTTGATTATGATAGAAGCAGTTTTGCCATTCAAATGTAGGCAACATATCACATTTTGAAAGTAGGTTCTCCTACAAAATGCATATTATTCGGCGACATGTGAATGGCACAAGCCGCTGATCCTTGTTTACTTTGATTTAATTATGATAGAAGCTTTTTCCCATCGAAATCCGAAAAAATCCAGATCAGCTGCTCTTGCCATTCACATGTAGCAGTTTGAATGTAGGTAATTCTACTGAAAAATGCATATTATACGGCGACATGTGAATGGCAAAAGGAAGTGATCCTTGTTTATATACGTTTAATTATGATAGAAGCAGTTTTCTCATTTAAATGTACAAAAAAAACCCAGGATTAATTAAATATGCCATTCACATGTCGACGAAGTACTTACATTGTACATTGTTAATGTGATAATATGTTGCAATGATATATAACAATTTAAGGATTTAAGTATTAAAAAATAAACTACATTATTTGTAAGATTTTACCTTATATTATATTTAATAATAAAATAAAATAATTAATAAAAAACCTCCACCACAACAATGCATAATGAAAAGCAAACATATCGAAATAGTGTAATAAAATTAGTATAAAGGCCAACTAATAAACTTTCCATGTCAGCTCTCCTGTGGCAAATCAAAATCCCCGTTTTTTTTTTGCTCGCGCACAGTTTCCACAATTTCCCTATGAAAGTTTTTACCCCGTTTCCGAAATAATGAAAAAGTTAGAAAGTAAAATGCTCGCCCCGGTTGCCAAGTGGCAGTCCAAATTAACAGCTAATTACGTGCGAATGAGAAGTCCGGAGGGGAAAATGAAATGGGAGGTGGGGGCTGGGAAAATGAAAATGGGGAAAATGCAGGACAAAAACCAAACACGTACAGCAGCTAAATGAGGAGACAGGAGAGAGCAACAGAGAGGCAGCGGTATAATGGGATGGGTAAAAAGTCAAACATTATTTGAATACAAAATTGCCCTTGAAAAGGGTTGCCAGCCAGTCAGCCAACCAGCCAGCCATATGCAAAAAGGGGCCAAAAACCCCCGAAAAAGGCGACGCTGGGGGAAAAAAAAAAGAAAACTGAGTACGAAAAGCAAACAAGAAAATCCAAAAGGCGACAACAAAAGTGACAAATTAGTCAGTGGCGTCGACACTAAAAGCGTTATGATTGAGAAAGGGTGCTAGCCAGTCACCCAACCGTCGCTGACCACCGCCGCCTGCCCCCTTTTAAACCCGCATTACGCCTGGTTTATCACAATTTACAGTGGAAATTGCCTAACTTGAAAATGTGTCTATGAATAGGAGAGATAATACATACTAAAGATAATTAAACAACTTCCCAATTGGTTTTGGCTACATTCCGCTTATTTTAATGCAAATTGGCTGCAAAGCAGGGATGCCCATGATGAGACCTTGGAGCTCTTTACGTTCCAGGGATTTCACTTTTTTTTTTTTTGCTTTAATTTTAGTTTAATTTGTACTTTAAAAATGGTTTAAAATATTCTTAAGTGTGTCGTTTTTGAGCTTACTTCATATAAATCTAATATTTAAACTAAAATAAACTAACAAAAAATTAAATAAATATATTTTAAAGATTTAAATTTAAAAAAAACAGAATTTTTTTAATTAAATATATGTATAAAATACAGTAAAAATATTTAGTTTAGCAATATAAATTCTTTGTTTCTTGAATTTTTAGATCCTTTCAAAATTTCATACGAGGAAGCTTCGATTGTGATTTATTGTTAAATATTTAAAGTAATGGCGATTGAATTTAACGACCCTTAATTATGTAAATTAAGCGTTTAGCTAAATCGAGTAAACTCTATATATATAGTAAAAATATCTACATAAAATATTTAAATTGAAGAAACAAGTTTTTTTTTTATCCTTAGAAAGTACCTCCTAGCCAGCTTTGACTGTGATTTGTTGTTTGTCAAAAGGACAGAGCAGCATTTTTATATCCTTTTGGGTCAGTGAGTGGCCGCAATTAAAATTCAAAGAGCAGAATGCATTTGCTCTTGCTGTTTGCCGGGGGATGACGATGATGATGATGATGATGATGATGACGATGATGATACTGATGATACTGATGATAATAATGATGATGAGGAGATGGTGGTGTTGTTTGGTGGACACCCTGGATTTCCAATTGCGGGTGCTTGTTGTAAGACAGCCTTCGCCCGAAATCCCCACACGTAGCAGCCAGCCAGGCTATGGCCCCAAAGCCCCTACGCAACCACACCCTCCCCGCTCCACCCCATACACCACCCCCCTTATATAATTACATGCTAAATTGTGTGCTACAAATAACAAGGCATTAAGGGTTGCCCTGTGGTAGGGGGGATTGCGAATTATACAACTGCTATCACAGTCACAGCAAATAAACTAGAGCATCTTCCTCGGGGGGACTTACTTCTGAGGGAGGTCGTATTTCGCATAATATTACCAGGTCCTATGCGGTTATGACACTGTATTCGCATATTTTTTTTAGTTAGAGGTTTTATTGTAAGTATTATGTAAAGTAAACTGTACAAGAACCTTAAGAATTCCGAAATATTTATATTATATATTTTATAAATTAACCACAGCTGCTGTTTCCAATTGTGGGATTCAGAGACTCCTTGCTGGCCATTTGCATGCAATGTCCCCTCCCCCAAGGTCCTCCTCCTCTTTGGTTCTTGCATCTTATCGGGCTTTTGCAAATTAACGCCTGTTAAGTGGCTTCATTTGCATCCTCACAGGGATGGGTGGTATATCCAGATATCACTGCGAACTCCTCCTCGGAATGGGAGGAAAGTACACTTAAGGAGGTTTTACAAATTCGATTCACTTTCGCAAGTTTTTATTCGTTTTACCAATAAAAAACCCTGAGACGGTTTACGCAAATTTCTTGCGATTTTTAAAACGAGCAAGTTTTTCTATGCCAAATGAAATGTCTTTTTCTTCATTAAATTAAATCTTATTTGCAAAAGCAAAACAAATATTTGACTTATTGATTTATTAACATTTATTTGGCGTGGGGTTTGGCGACCTTTTTATTTCAAAATTTATTTGGCATAATCAGAAGATCTATGAATCTATGTAATTACTTTTAAAATATTTATTTTCAAACCCAAACTCGGATTTGGCCACAAAAATATTGGCTCTAGGCAAGAACAATTTGCATTTTGGTTGCCAAGGCTGACAGACAGCGTGCGGGACGAAACAATCTTTTTAAAATACTTATAAAATTGGGAGATTATCATTAATATTTTTAAGAGACGAAAAACAAAAAAAATCAGTTTAATTTAATTACTTAAAGGATGAAAATACAATAGAAAAGTAATTGAGATCACCGGAAATGAAACTGTATACAACTTGGCAGCCGTTTTTATTAAAAATAAAAATATATATCAGCCTGTATTTGGTTTCAAAATAAACAATTGAATTAATAGGAGACACTTTAACATTCTCTTTACTTTTGAAAACAACCAAGTCAGGTAAAAATTATGAAATATTATTAAAGTTTGCTAAAACCAAAGCACCAAAAAACAGGAAATGCAGATAGTGAAAATCAAAGCCCGCCTGATATTAATTTATATTAATTATAAATATTTTAGGCTTAGGTTTTCTTATTTCCCTGAACATTAAGTAACATTCCAGTATTCCATAATTAATTTCCAACTCAAACAACATGTTGCATGTTGTCCAACACTAATTACTTAGGTATGCCCATCGATATATTGAATAGCGATAGTTCAGAAGAAGTTAGAAGAAGAAGGCAAAGCTGTCCAATTTGTGGCTTGAATTGATTTCCCTTCCACAAGATAAAAAGCACGTGTCATTCTGCACATTTTACGGCTCTACAAAATCGATCATATTTATGTGAAGGACAATTATTCGATTCGCCAGGAGAGACATCGCTAGAGGAACACCTTTGAAGATCTGCTGCTGCTTCTACCGAAGGTTGGTGGTGGTGGTGCCTTCTACATAAATAATTGCCAAAAAATAATTGGCTTTTGCTCTGGCGTAATTAGCTGGAATTCGGCGGAATCCTTTGGCCAAGATGACAACGCTGGCGAGGAGTCGCAGTCACCGTCGCTCGCCGCCCTTTTGGCCTGGCCAAAAGTCAAATACCAGCACACACAGAGCCAGAGAGCACAGAGAGAGCGTCGTGCGAAATGCAGTGAGCCAAAAATAATGAACTCCAAATGAAGTAAAACAAAGGGAAAACACTGGTTTAATTATTCATATTTCATTAGTGAACAGCAGCAGCACAGCAGCAGTGGCAGAGGCAGTGGCAGCCACGACGCAGGTGAAGAAGGCGATGCGATGGCCATATAAAATTTATAAAAATCAAAGTAAGCACTGGGAGCAGCAGAAGAAGTCAGGTAACAGTTCTGGTACCTGTTACTGGCAGGAGCATGGGGTGACCGAAGCTCAAATGCCCTTACTTTTGATACATATTAATACACATTATCAGGTTAGCTCTGGTTTTTACCTTTTTTTCTTGCCTTTTTTTATGCTACGCTTTTGGCACTACTTTCAAATATTCAAAATTTAATATTAAATATATTTTTAAAGTAATTGTTTTCAGTAGTAAACTGAGTGTAAAAATATCTTTTATAGTTTCCATTGTTTTTTTTTTTAAGCCAAGGAGTATAAGGAAAGCATACTTATAATTAAGGAAAGCTGCCAACTTTTAAACAATCAGAAACCATTACTATTTTACTGCATTTTCTCGTTTAAAGTAATTAAATGTTACATATTTATTTATAAGAAAATATATTTTATTCTCATTTAACAATATTAATGATTAACTTTTCACTTTAAAAGTATTTTGAAATGATAGTTCCATTTCATTTACTAAATGGAAATTATTAAAAAAGAAATAACTAAAGACTTCATTGATCTGATAATTTAAAATAAACGCTTACCAATAAGTAAAATATTAATTTTTATTTTTTCAATTGAAAATAAGATCCAATTTAATGTAGAAAAAGACATTTATATGGGAGCACCGCTGGAACTGCCTTTATATAAACCATAACCGAAGGTTATATCTGTAAGCATTACCCCTAGAACAGTAAGGATGTCTTATTATAATTATATTGTTAGTATTATTATTATTATTATTATTATTATTATTATTACTATTATTATTGTTATTATTATTATTTTTATTATTATTATTTTTATTATTATTGATCAAACATATAGGGGTGTCTATAAATAATTAGACCGAACTTTTAAACTCAAGTTTTCGAAACGCTTAACTATTATTATTATTATAATAACATTATTATTATTATTATTATATATAATGATTATAACAATATTCTTGTAGGCTTACATTAAGCTCAAATCCATCAAGTTTTATTTTAAATTCCTTTTAAGAAAGAATTCTTCTAATTGGTTCCTGAATCTTTAGATCAAAATCAAGAATTCTTTCTATGTATATAAACTTAAATAATAACCTATAAGCTGCTATATTTCAACATGTAATATTTCTAAAGAAAATCATTAAAAATTGAAATCCATATTATATAGTTTCTATTATATATTCTATTCTATATTCTAGTACATTTTCCATATTCCCTTCCTAAGCCCGACTGCATATATTCACTCCACAGCAAGTGTATACAAATGGAGGAGTATAAAACTCGAATCTGGAGGTCAGCTCTTGGAGTGGAAACAAAAGGGCAACGTCGGAAACGAATCTGGGATACACATCATCATTTGTCTTGGCGGGGTGGTGGCGGCGGCGGCGGCGGGTGGCCAAGGAAAAAGGCGGAAGGCGGAAAGGCGGAAAGGAAAGGCACCCATTTAGGCCAGGGCACACACCACATTGATGAATGAAGTGCGTAGTTGCTTGGTTGCTGAAAGGCCAAGAGGCAGGCTCGCATTAAAAATGCACACGCAATCAGAAAATGCTTCACAACGGCCTCATAAACTCTGGATTCAGGATTCCGGATTCAGGACTCCGGGTGGACTCTGGACGGACTCCAGACTCTGTGCTGCTCCCGTCCGCTGCCAGGTGATGGATCTGAGCAGCCTCAGATAAGACACAAGGAGGCGCAGACAGACGCAGGACATGGCCGGGGTAATGAGTGAGTTGAAGTGGCAGGGTCGCCGTCAGCGCCGTCAAATGTTGTAAGCTCCCTGTGAGCCGGGCCTCTTGCCCCTCACTCCCCCTCACTCCCCCTCTCTCCCACTGCCTTTGTTTTGGTGGCAATTTATAATTTGTTTGAGGGCTTTCAGCGGCCTTTTAAGGCAATTACCCCGTGACGGCGGCGTCCACCGCCACCACCTGGACTTACCTTTGCCATCATCAGAAGGAGCAGCAGGAGCAGCAGGAGCAGCAACACCTTGGCAGCATTTCAGCTTGACTGGCTGCGAACTTTGGCACCCAGAGCCTGCCAGGGCTCGGGTTTGCTTGCTTACTGGGTCAACGGGTTGGATGGCCGCCGCCGTCGTCGCCACTTGCCACCCAATCCTGGTCCTCGTCCTCGTCCTCGGTGATTTATTATGGCTGTGCCCCCGGAACCGTCGAGGATGTTTTCTTTGACGCGGCACGTTCTCATTCTCAGCCAAGGATGCGTGTGTGCACTCGAAAATAAAATGGATCACGTAAGTGAAATTGCACAAAAGAAATGGGAAATGATTTCCGTTTCCCAGCAAGAGAGAGTTATGTTACCTTTTTGGTAATTTGGAAATTTTTAATTACTTACTTTCTTGAAATGTTTAAAGATTTACTTAAAGTAAAGTTTACTTTCTCATACGTTTAACCTTTTGAAGTTATATTTAAACTATAAGTTAGGAAGTCATATCCTTGCTCTTTTAATGTTCCAATGCTTTCCCCTAGCCTTGGGATTGACTCCTAGAAATGGAAGAAAATATCAATATCTTAGAAACATAAAATTAATAAAATACTTTTAACGAAGGAAAGAAAGGTATTACTCTTCTAAAATAAAATAATAAATAAATTCAAATTCAGAAAGAAAGAAAAGGATTAAATCAATTAAATCATAGAAAAAACCTAATTTATTTTCTTAAATAACAAGGAAAAAACCAAAAATCAATAGAAACTATTATTTTTTATACCCTTGCAGAGGGTATTATAAATTTGCCATGATGTTTGCAACGCAGTGAAGGAGTCAT
>JAEIIU010056770.1:12704-23639 GCA_018874675.1 Drosophila baimaii | reverse complement strand
AGTAACAAATTATCTGCAAGGGTATATAAATTTCGGCTCCGCCCGAAGTTAGCTTTTCTTACTTGTTTTATGTTTATATTTTGTTCTTGAGCCGCAATCTATAAAAAAAGGTTCTCCGGGTTTGGTTCCCGGTTATTTATAAAATAAATCGGCGTTCCGGTTAATGGTCTGGGTTGCTTTAAAAAAAAAATCATGTTCCGAGTGAAAGTTTTGAAAGATTCCATTTCGAAAATAGTGTTACCCGCGTAACACTTCAGCTTATTGCCTTGGAGGAAGGTCACACTGTTCACACACGATCCTCAGGGCACCCACGCACCACCACAACAAGGTCACACTGGACCAAAGCTCAACTCAGTCCACATTTCGACCTTGCAAGCGGGATTAGTAACTGTATTTGTTGATTTGTTGGTTAAACTAGTGGATCTAGTGCATTTGTTGCTTGCCTTTCTTGGTTTATATATATCCCGTGGCCGATCGATCACCTGGCGGGCAATACGTAGCCAGTACGTAGACGGAAGTCCAGGGAACAGGTGCAACTCGAAAGTAGAAAGTCGAAAGTAGAGAGAGTCCCGAAGGAGCCATGTTTTGCGCACTGTTTGCGCCCATTGAGGTTAAGTTCGAGCTAGAGCTGGAGCTGGAGCTCGACAGCGGCTGTGTAAGTTACAGTTATGCCGTGCTGGAGCTTTTGGGCTGTTGGCGGCGCCGTCGCCTTTCCTCGCATTTGTCGCATTACCACGCCTCTAACCTCTAACCATGTGTGCCTTCTCTGCCCCCCACCCATTACATCGCGTTCTGTTGGCGCAGGAGGAGATGCACGAGCAAATGTCTGGATACAAGCGGATGCGGCGCGAACATCAGGCGCATCTGGTCAAGCTGGAGGAGAAGTGCAAGGTGGACATGGAGGCGCACAAGACGGCGCTGGACAAGGAGTATGACACGCTGCTGCATAACTTTACCCGGGATCTGGAGCGGCTCGAGGTGAGTTTTTGGAGGATGGTTTGATCCAAGACCCTGGTCGTAACAGCGTCACTCTCCTTGCAGAACAAACACCAGCAGGATGTGGAGCGGCGATCGAAGCAGACGAGCGCCGCCGAGAAGAAGCTACACAAAGAGATTACGTTGAAGCAGGAATGCGACCGCAAGGCGTACGACCTCAATCGCAAGAAGGAGTACAAGGCGAACAAGGAGCGCTGGAAGCGGGAGCTATCCATGGACGACACAACGCCCAAGCGGCAGCGTGACCTCACCCTGCAGTCGCAGAAGGATAACCTGAAGCAGCACGAGGCGCAGGAGGAGCAGCGCATGCTGCAGGCCCAGAAGCAGTATATCGAGCTGGAGATGCGCAAGTTTAAGCGCAAGCGGATGATAATGCAGCACGAGCATGAGGATGTCCAGCTGCGGGATGTAAGGCGATGGCTTCTGGCCTTAAATTCTATATTTATTTTTGCGTTTTCCTTTCCTAGGAGCTGGGGAAGAAGGAGCAGCAGCTGCAGCAGGCGCATGCCATGCTGGTAAAGCACCACGAAAAGACACAGGAGCTGGAATATCGCCAGCAGAAGAGCGTGCATCAGTTGCGCGAGGAGCAGGTGAGTCCGAGCCCCTAGTCCTTGGTTTTTCTGCAGAGCTAATTCCCCTTTCCCCCCATCGCAGATAAACAAGCAACATGACACGGAGTTGCACAATCAAAAAGACTACATGGACCGCATCAAGAAGGAGCTGGTGCGCAAGCATGCGGTTGAGCTTAGGCAACAGCCCAAGAGCCTCAAGGTAAGACTGCCTAGACCCTACGTCTCTCAAGGACTCGTATTTAAACGCTTTGCCTCCCCCAAAAACCAGCAAAAGGAGCTCCTGATACGCAAGCAGTTCCGGGAGACATGCAAGACGCAGACGAAGCAATACAAGCGCTACAAGGCGCAAGTGCTGCAGACCACACCAAAGGAGCAGCAAAAGGAGGTGATCAAGCAGCTCAAGGAGGAGAAGCATCGCAAGCTGACGCTGCTGGGCGAACAGGTTCGTACGGATTTTATCTTTAACTCCTCCTTATCCTCACCTTCTGCTTGTGGCTTGCAGTACGAGCAAAGCATTTCCGACATGTTCCAAAGCCAGAGCTACAAGCTGGACGAAAGCCAAGTGATCGAGTGCCAACGTACCCATGAGCAGCTGGAGTATGAGCTGGAGATGCTTACCGCCTATCAGAACAAGAACAAGAAGCAGGCGCAAGAGCAGCGAGATCGGGAGCGTCGTGAGCTGGAGAATCGGGTCAGCGTGCGAAGGGGTTTGCTGGAGAATAAGGTAAGTGGAATGGCAGGAGGAGGAGGGACCCTAAAAGGCACTGACTCTCTATTTCTGCTCCTTTAGATGGATGCCGAGCTGCAGCAATTCAATCAGGAACGCGCCGAACGCTTGCGCATGAAACACGACAAGCACACTAAGGAGTTGGAGGCATTTGATAACGAATCAATTTCCCTAGGTTTCAGGTAGTGTTTCTGCTTATGTTGTGACCTTCAGCATCCATGCTAATGTCCTTCTTCTCCTTGCAGCACTTTATCGCTAATTGAGGTATCCCGTGAAGCCTATCCGGATGAGGAGGGGAGCCTGTCTGGTTCCATGATTAGTTTAGCCCATAGCAATAGTTCAACAAGTTTTCCGGCTGGTTCGCTATAGCATAGACATCAACAACAACAACAACAACTACAACAACAACAGCAACAACCACAAGTGTTTAATAATATAAAGCACTTGCATTTTAATGGAAATTACAAGACAACAAGCAACCACAGCAGGACAGAAACGGAAAGAACTAGGAATCGCAACCAGGAAAGCTAAATCAACAGGCATTCTTGTTCTTGTTGTAGAAATTATTAACAATATGTATTGGTTACAAGAGGGGAAAAGGGAAGCAGAGGAGAGCCCTGGTATTTTCTAAACGCTGCAATAGTTTTGTATTGAGAGGGAAGGATGGAAGGACAGAGCCCAACCAAGCAACAACAACCACATCAAGATACTAACAATTGAAGCAATCGAAAGCAAGATCAAGATCAAAAAAACAAAACAAAAGAAAAACAACTAAACAACAACATAAATAGTAGTAGCTGCAGGGAAGCCAGCTCTGGATAAAATACATAATTATAAATGTAAGCCTAAATGTCATAAACAAACAGCAACAACAACAACAAACAAACCAAGCAAACAGAAGAACAAGATTCTAAAAATTTGATATGCAAACATGTTTAAAAGCATTATCCCTTAAATTCTAATTTGATATTATTACGGAGGAGTAACTGATTAATCCAAAATCAACTTCACTTTTTTGTTTGTTAACCATTTTTTTTTATATAGATATTTCTGCTCTCGCACTGCAACAATGTCGTATATATATATATAGAAATTATGTGTGTGTATGTGTGTATTTGTTAAACAAAAAACAAAGAAGAGAGAGACTCGTTTTTAAATGTTATATTTCCAATTGGATAGTCGAGAGTCGAGAGTCGGAGCTGCGATCGCAGTTACGCGCTGGCACACGGATCGATCGATTGCCATTTATTTTCATGTTGTTAGGTTCCAAATTTCTTTAATTTAACATACGTTATGTTTTTCAAATACAATAAATGTATTTTTTACAAAAAGGAACAAGAAAAAGAAACGAGAAAAAATATTACATTTATTATTATTTTATTCGCTACACCCGAGACGATTTGATGGCCAAATTTATTATAAACTCAGCAAAAAAAAAAAATATACAAATTAAAAGAAAGAGTTCGTTCGTTTTGTTTACAATTTAGTTTTGTGTGTTATAACAAGAAAGGATATATAATAAATAATAATAATAATAATAATAATAAATACATCAAGTAAAATAAGCCTATTTTAGAGTTAATTAATGCAAATTGCGAAATGCTTAGTCAAAACAATAAAAATTGTATAGAAAATTAAAGCATCTAAACGTTTAATTATTTCACAATTTCACGATTTATATGTATGTATATTATTTTATTCAATTAACACAAGAGACTCTCCCCACGCCCCCCACAGACAAAAACAAATTGTAGAAGTTAACATTTTAGTAGACCAGAACATTAGAGATGGAAAAAATCGATTTTGTCGATATTTTAGAAAGAAAATCGATAAAAAAAAAAGTATTTTCTTAAGTAAATTAAGCGTTTAGCTGACTCGAGGTCTTCTTTCTTTCCGCGGTTTCTTATTTTTCAAAACTTAAAACAATCAATTCTTATTCCGATGAATGTCATGCATAGGAAAAGGAATTTTTAAATATTTTTAAATTAAAAAGATGACTTCATTCAGAAAAGAACAAAATCCAGGTTTATGGCCCATTATTCGCACGTTAACACTTATTCCGATGAGAAAATCGATTTTTTCGATATTTTAGAAAGAAAATCGATTAAAAAGAAGTAATTTCTTATTTTCCAAAAATTAAAACGATGAATTCTTATAAATGTAATGCATAAAAAAGGCAAAGTAATTAAAATTTTTTAAATTTAAAAAATGACTTCATATTGAAATCATTTTCATATATAAAAAACAGGAACAAAAAAGAACAAAATCCAGGTTTATAGCCCGTTGGTTCTGGCCCTTATTCGCACGTTAACATTTTTTGCAATGGGGCAAATCGATTTTTTCCAGCTCTACAGAACATAGCATGAGGGGACGAAGGGATTCCAGGGCAACCACACACTTCTCCGCTAGCGATTACTGGGGAGTAGCAGGAGGTGGACGGACAGGACAGGACAGGCCAGCACGAGGCACTGGGAGTGTGCTTCGTATTCGGTTCGGGCTCCGAAGACGATCATTATTATTATTATTATTAATACTTATTATTATAAATGTGTATTATTCTAGTACATACATATAGCTGCATAGTTACTTTGGCATATATATCAAACCTATAGCAAGCAGGCGGAGGAGCAACCGGCGATTGACGCGATACCGAGAGAGATAGAGATAGAGATAAAGCACGGGGAACACAAAACATATGTAATATTTTTTATGTTTATAAAATTGTTTTTTTTACTGTATTATTCTAATTATTATTATATAAATATAAATTGTATTTTTGCAATTACGGTAAATGAAGATGGAAAACGAATAACAATTCAATTGATGCACGTCAATGTCAATAAAATAAAACTTATTTAAAAATACAGCAACTTTTGACTTGTGTTATGGGTTTCCTGTGGGTGGGTGCAGTGGGGGGACCTGCTGCGAGGGGGTAGTATTCCCGTAGGGTCCAAAATCGGAGAGTTATTTGTACGACCTTTTAAGGGCAATAAGCAGTTCCCAGAGGTTTTTCAGCTAGGTTACATGCTAAATGTTATAAAAACAGAATTTACACTTTGTCGGTGTAGCAAGGGGAATACCAAAACAAAACCTACACAGAGAAAATTAATTAATTAAATTAATCAATTTGGGATTTTTTAATACAATATTTGAAAACTTCTAAATGTTATAAAAACAGAATCTACATTTTTTTGGTGAAGCTAGGATATACTCGTAAAACGAAAACAAAACCTACACAGAGAAAAGAAAAATTAATCAATTTGGGATTTTGTATACCATTTTTGAAAACTTCTAAATAATAAATAAATAAATAAAAACAGAATCTGCACTTTGCTAGGGTATACGAAAACAAAACCTATACAGAGAAAATTAAATTAATCAATTTGGGATCTTGAATACCATTTTTGGAAACTTCAAAATGTTATAAAAACAGAATTTACATTTTGTTGGTGACGCTAGGGTATACCAAAACAAAACCTACACAGAGAAAATGAAAATTCATTAATTTGGGATTTTATATACAATTTTTGAAGTTCTCAAATTGATTTATTGTTCCTGAAATGGAATTATTTTCTCTTCTCATACAATAATATATAATAATATAATAACTTTTTCTGTGTACATTTGCCCAACGGTTTTAGAATTTCGATTAGTTTTGCCCCCCAAAGAGGCAGTCACTCAGGCTCAGATCTTGAACTAAAGGTGCCCAACGAGGCCATAACCCTTATTCTTGAGGAGAACGTCTCATTGGAGTAGAGGAACTCACTGATTAACCGAAATTAAGAAAAGACCGAAAATGTAGAGAAAGTGAGTAAATATTAAATTAATGTTTCACATTTATTGGAATATTTAGTCAATTCGTATTTAAACATTTGATATGCATACAAAGACGAAAATAGGCCAGAGAATCGCTATTTCAGCAATCGTGTAACCAAGTATTATTATTATCATGCAATATATACTCGGGCAATTTGCAAAAAATAAGTACTTTGGGTCACATAGGACCTTCTGACTCAGATATTGTGTGAAAGATATAGTTGGAATCAGCCCTTTTCCACTATATGCGTGCAGAATCCTCATGCGAAATTAGAAATATGTATGTATGAAAATGGATTAATAAAATCTTTGGCTCTCTTACGGTCTTCTTTTTCTTGCCTTTTGTTCTACGATAACAAAGACGCTTTATTTACTAAGATGCCGCAAGCCATCAGGATTTTTTGCACACGCAACTTTGTGAGAACGGAGAGAACGCTACTTTTGTCAGAAACAGAAAACGTGCCCTGCATATGGCAATTCAAATGTTCGGTCGTTACTCAGCTTAGTAGGTTTAGCGACTTTGGTATAGAAAGTGTTAGTTTTAAAGGAATATAACATACACAATACTTTACGGAATATATATTTAATAATACCCTTACAGGTAAGCCCGGAGAGGAGATTATCAGAGTACAATTATCGGCTTATTCTGCTATCGATTATGCGATTAAATAACTTTGTAACTCTTGTAACTGGTTAGGGAATATATATTATATGGTAACATTGACTAAATACCTTACTGCTGCGATCTGTAATTTGGAATCAGCTTCACTTATCACTACTATATCCTTCCGTGCACACGCACACACACATAGAAATAAATATAATAAATATTTATATGGACATATAGTAATATACATGTATTCATATCCGATATATATATATAAATATGTATATATATAGAGTACGAGGATAAATGCCGGGATCGAAAAATATATATTTATATATGTATGTCTTTAGTGTGGCGGCCTGCCGGGCAGTGCCAGGGTGCCACAATCTGAGCCTAGCCTAGGTCATGGGCTGCTGCTATCCTAACCGCCGTATGGCGTCGCTTGCCCCTTCTCTTTGGTCTCGGCTCCAGCGGTCCCGACGCGTTTCATCCGCGCACCAGCCCGTGGTCGCAGGACAAGCGATGAGCCTCCAATCGGCTCAGCCGCCGACCTCACGATCCCATCAGGCTGTCCAGGAACGAGTGCTTGTTAATGACCTTGGTGGTGGCAATCAGGAACTCCACGTTGTTGTCCTCCTGGGCGGCGAGGAACCGCAGGGCGGCGATCTCGGCAAAAGTGCAGCCGCCCACGAAGCAGACCAGCACCACTCGCGGCACATGCAGCAGCGATTTCTCGGCGACCGTGGCGCCCGCATGTCGTCCACCGATCCCCACCAGCTGCGCCTGGAAGTCCTCGAACGTGGGGCCGGGCAGGTTGTTGATCTGGCTCTTTAGTGACTGCCAGCCCAGCGGCTTCAGCGAGTGCTCCACCAGGCGAGCGGTCAGCGGGGCGTAGAAGCTGTGTACGTAGCTGATGTCCTTCGGCTCCACCTCGACATTGTCGTCCACCGTGAGGTGAAGGGTCTGAAAGGAAATGGAGAATGAGAGTTTACAAGGTGTTCCTCCTCATCCGAGAGGGCAGCTTACCTTTCGCAGCACGGCGTACGCCCGAGATTCCGTCTGCTGGTGCAGGAGGCCCGCCTTCTCCAGATTGCTGATGGTGAGCAGCACCTCCAGCCCGTAGACCTGGACCAGCTCGCGCTTGTAGTGACTGAGCAGCTTCTCCTTGAGGCCGGAGGAGGCGGCGCACTGCAGGCATATGAGCCGCAGCACGCCGCGAAGCTCCGCCTTGCTGGCGATCTGGTCCTCGATGTAGGCGCTGGGCTTGTCGATGTCCGCGCAGACCATGAACTCCTGCTCGGCGGCCAGGTCGTCGGCGAAGTCGACAGCGTTCACCTGCTCGTGCAACAGGCCAGCGATGGCCGTGTGCTCCGATGTGGCCTTCTTCTGGGCCATTAGCTGCGGCAGCAGGTTCTCCACAAAGCTCTTGATCTCCTTCACGCTCTTGTCCTGCGAGGTGGCGTGCATTTGGGCGTGAATCTCTCGCGCCTTCCGGGCGAGCAACTTGGTCACCTCGTTGAAGTGCTTGTTGCGCAGTTCGGCGTACAGCTGCTCCCCGGAGTGCAGCAGAATGGTCTTCTTCTCGCCGTCGCCCAGCAGCGACTGTGACTCGTCGACCCGGGAGCCGTTGGCGGTGCTACCACCGCCTGCCCCGCCCGCCAGGCCGCCGTCAGAGGGAAAGTGCTCCGAGGGCAGCGTCAGCTTGTTCTGCCGGATGCCGTAGAACTCGTCGATTAGCCCCTCGTAGGTGAGCTGCGTGGCCAGCGGGCTGAGCAGGTCGATGCCCCTGTCCAGCAGGATCAGCTGGTCGACAATGCCCTTGTCGCCGTTGTACAGCGTCCGCTCGTCGCGTCCAAGTTGCTTGGCGTGCTCCCACACGCGATGCGCCTGCTCGCCCTTGCCATAGATCTTGGGAATGCGTCCGTACAGGCGCTGCAGCTGCACCAGGCCCACGGCCGCTTGGTACAGCGAACTGGTGTCGCCGTCGACGCTCACGTCGCGGAATGCGTTGGGCAGCTCCATGGTCACGACGTCGGTGTCCAGCGGCAGGTAGTTCCAGGCCAGCTCCGCGATGCGCCCGAAGCTGCCGAGCACGCCGCTGTTCTCCAGCTGGCTGATGCACAGGCAGGAGCGGCGGGGCGCGAACAGGATGTGATACTGGCGCCCGGCCGCCGCTGCCGCCTGGCCACCGGCCTTCACGTGGCCCGCCAGCTGGTCCATAAGCGCCACCCGCGGACGCACCACATACACCACATTGGCCACCTCGCGCGGCAGCTGCAGCTCCGGCTTGAGGGCCAGCAGCCGGATGCCGCGGTCCGCGAACAGCTTCGGCCGGGACACCAGGTCCAGCGGCCCGATCATGGCCTCGTCCAGGACAATCACCTTGGAGCCCTCAATGCGTTCCAGCTGCTCCACCAGCTCGCGGCAGTTGGCCTCCTGCAGCAGCTGCAGGTTGACCCGCTGCCCGTGGCCCTTCAGGTGCGGAAACATGCTCCTCCGATCGCAGGCCTCTAGGCACGGATGTGCATGTAGTTGTGGGGGGGCGGTGTTAATGTATTGTTATTTCCTTGGCTTCGGATCGACTCTTTCTCTGCACAAGTTGAGTCCTAACGCTTCCTCGAACCGCGAATTAAAAATTATCAGCAGTTGTGGGCGGAGATGAGAAATGACCAGAAAAACAACAACAAAGTAGTGGGATGTGTGGCCAGTGTGACCAGACACGTTCACTGCTATAATAATCTAGCGGACAGGTAGAGGGCTGCATTTTAATCGTTTACTAATTGGCGGGAGAATAATATTAAATATGTATATGTTTTGCAAAAGAAAGATAAATGGAGAACAGACTTTACTTTAAAGCATATACATAAACCTGTAATGACACAGGTGATTTCAGTTTTTTTTGTCTTTCAGATCTGCTGTGTTCGACCTATCGATAGGCGGTGCAGTGTTGCCAACTTAGCCGTTTTCTGGCCAAATCTGGCTATGTTTAATGACCTGAAACGGTAAAGCACTCAATTCACCATGTATCATATCATATAATGCTATTTCTTAGCTATTTTTAATAAGTAAATGTTTTTTAACATTCTTGTACATTTTATCAATAGCTTTACATTCTAAACAGTTTATTCATTTTAGACTATCAGACAATTTTGAAATGTAGGAAAAAATCAATAATTTTTTTGGAGTCAAACATATTTTAAAGTCAGTTAAAACGGACATTTTGAATATTTTGAAGGTTTGATCCACTTCTCAATCATTCAATTAAGTGGGTGAATATTAAAGACAACGCTACGTAGAACGGATTTTAAGCCAGGTCAACCTGGTCCAATCCAAGTTCCGAAATAGAAATCAAATAAAGACATTAAGTTCTATTGTGGACATAAAGTACAAAAATGTATTTAATCATAAAAAAACGTTTTTTCTAAATTCAGAAATAATAATTTCAGATATGGATTGAGGCAAGCTGAGAAATGCTGCTTTGTATATGACGTCCCGTCCCAGATAAGTGGACCCGGCAGATTGAGCCGAGAAGGTTGCTCTGGATAACGTTTTGGAAACCTTACTGGACGAATAATTATTATAATTTAATAATAATAATTAAACATAATATTACAACTTCATTTTTTGATCATAATGAATTGCGGCTATTTATTATGCTTTTTCTTATGGAATTTAGCTATTTTTGGCTATTTTTGTTGGCCTTCCTAGCTATAAATAAAAGCCAATTGTTGGCAACACTGAGGTGGTGCAGGTCCTAGGGGTGAAGAAACATCAATAAAAACATCGATGCATCGATGTTTTAAAAATTAAATCGGCAAGGAGAAATTTATAAAGCCGAGTTAAAGCCGTAAGTTTGACTTAACTCTTTGTGTGTCTCTTTAAAACTTTAAACTTGTGGAGGTAAAAATTCTAGTGCCGAAGATTAAAGAGAGCTAAGTTGCGACTTTGCTAGAATTCGAATTAAAATGGTTTCTTGTATTTTATTTATTTATTTTATAAATTTCCCCCTTTGAACTGTAAGCACCTCGTTATTGGGAATCGACACCACCTTGCCGAGGAGCTAGAGGTGGAGAAACATCGATGGTAACATCGATGTAATCGATGTTTTGAAAACATCGGTAACATATTTCTATTACTTTGCTTGATAATTCCAGTGGTATGTAAACGTTTCCATAGAATTAATGGCTTGGAATTTAAAACAATTAAAGGAATCGTTG
>JAEIIU010056770.1:0-10845 GCA_018874675.1 Drosophila baimaii | reverse complement strand
ATATTCCCCTCAGCAGTGTACGAGTCGTTTGTACCAATCATATTTAAGTACTTTTGAGGCGCTTCGAAGTTGTGACAACATTTATCTGACCGTCGCAATCCATAACGGTAAAATTAGTTAAATTTGAATTTTACTTTCCAGCCGGAATCGATAGTGCAGTTGGAAATGTTGAAAAAGCAGTTTGTTTACGCTTTATTTGTATGAAAATTTTTTCATATAAATAAAGCGTCAACATGTTGCTGTGAGGCGATCTCGGCAACATGTTGCTGTGAGGCGATCTCGGCAACATGTTGCCGCAATTGGGGGCGCGCTGTTAAAAAATGGACAAATGGGGGCGCGCTGTTAAAAAATGGACAAATGGGGGCAAACTGTTACAAAATGGACAAATGGGGGCAAAATGTTAAAAAATGGAAAATGGGGGCAAAATGTAAAAAATTGCTGTTTTTTTTACGCGGATTTCTTCGAATTTGACCACAGTGCGGCGGCCCACACCCACTTACCTTGTGTTTTTTTTCCCTCCAGCCGCTGGATCCCAAATGTTTCCATTTTACGTTGATCCCGCCATCAGGTGTGGATTTCTTTGCATTTGAGCACAATGCGTAATAGCTAATTACGCCAATAACAACTATTTTTTATTATGATTTCACATTCTTTCCAGTTGGAAATTAACATGGCACACACACACACACACCAAAGTGCAACTGCCGGCGTTGCCGGAGCCAGACACGAGATCCAGGCGCGGGCGGAGAAGAAGACGCCCACGCGGCGCAGGAATGGAAAAAAACACACATAAATTTACTTCATGCACTTTCCACGGCAACGCGTTTAGTTTCCGACGATTTAAATTTCATAGGGTAATATAGAGGCACAATTTTTGCTGTCGATTCGCACTCGAAGCGTATTGCTTCTCCTTTTGAGTTTCTTTTTATTCACTAATTCGATTGCCTCGCTTGCGGTTGTATTTATAGGTTTCTTCTCTCATGGCAGAACTACTCTGAGGTAGTCCCTTCGAGACAGGTGCTCTCTTTTGAGGACTCTATTTGCCAAAATACGCGGCCAGGCGTCGAAACATATTAATCATTGGGTAAAATCAGGGCTAACAGAGTCAAATCTGAATAACAGATGCACCTTAAGCAAGTGACATTAAAATTGTCGCAAATTAAAAGTTTTTCTAACATGGCTGGAGAGCATTTCCTTATTAGAGGTAAAGGTGCAGAAACATCGAGTGGCCCATCGATAACATCGATGTTTTAAAAACATCGGAACAATCGATGGTTCGTGACCACAATCGAATGTTTTTACAGGCAACTCTGCGCGTGTGAAAGCTCAAAATAAAGCACAAACTGGCGTTGCCAGATGGCACGTACTTTGACAGCGGATGCAATACAATTTTTAAACAGGCCTTTCTGCACTATTTCTCTCGTTCTTACAGTTATTTGAGACTGTTCAAAAATATAGAAACTGATATAAACAACCAACTTGGTGGATTTTTTTTTAATTGGAAATCGGTGCAAATGGAATTATAATGCCGTCGCAGCCAATAAACTTACAACATAAACTTATTGTTCTTCTCGGAAAGGTGCTTCGAGGAGCGCTTAGCGTCAAGGAAGAGCGAGTGCACGTCCTCGATGTCGTCCTTGCTGATCTGGCTGCGACCGTTCACCTTGCACATCTGGTGGGCCGGGGTCAGGAGCTGCACGGCATAGCGCAGCGTCGAATTGGTTCCGATCTCGCTTAGACGTCCAAAGGCGTTCTCCTCCAGCTGCAGACCCTCGGTTTGAGCGCGCAACTTAATGATCTGCTCCATGTCGGCAGTGGAGTAGAGTAGAGTGCGGATGATCAGAAGGCGATCTAGCAGATCCAGCGGAATGCCATGCGGCGAAACAATGTCGGTGGTGCCACTAGGAAAAATTTTTAAAATTTAAAAGGCTGCATACGAAGGGAATTCCTTTTCATTTCAAACAAGGCCACTTCTAGTTACTATAACAACGTGTGACATGTGGAACTTCAAGGAAGCCCATGATATCCTAAAAAAACAACTCCCATGGACTTCTTACCGAATAACACAGCGTCCACGATTGGTGGCAAAGATCACAATTGGGGCGATGGGGGACTCCAGCGACTTGTGCAGATAGGTGAAGGTCTCCAGGTCGAGCATGTGTATCTCGTCGATGAAAAGGACACCAGGAACCAGCTCGGCTATGCCCTGGTCAATGTACTTGTTCACCACCTTGTTGATCTCCAAGCGTAGTTTGTCTGAAAACAGAAAAATATATCAAGAACACTGGGTAGATATAAAAAGGAAACAGGACCTCACCTGTAATTTCGGTCTTCTTGGGCTTCATGAGTTGGCCCATCATGGAAAGCACATCCTGGCCGCCCTGCGGACGAGCGTTGGCCACATCCAGGTCATGTAGAGTGACATCCTGGATCACTTCCTTCTTTTTATGGACATCGCCTTTGGGCAGAGGCACGTACTCCTCGGTTTCTAGATCAAACTCAGTGGCAAAGGTGTCGCTGCGTCCCTGGCGCTTGACTGCGCCACTGTTGGCCTCTATGTAGATGACATCGCCCACCTCCACCTTCTCCTTCTGCAAGGCATCAAAAATGCTGGGGTCGAGCTTCAGCTGTTTAGTGCCCTTGGCTGTCTTCAGGCCAATGACCACATTGCTGATCGTCTTGCCATAGCCACCCATGGGATTCTCGGTTTCCACGGGAGTGAGTTCCGTGACCTCGCCTTCGTACACCTCCTTGGTCTCGCGGATGCGGAGCCCAATGGAACGACGGAAGTTTTCCATCAGCACCTCGGTCTTCTTGATTTCGTTGCTGAAGACCTCAGAGCCCACCATGGGACAGAAAGGCACCTTGTTTCCCAGCTCCTGGGCGATAGCAAGGGCGATGGCGGTCTTGCCGGTACCCGGCGGACCAGCCAATAGCAGGGCTCTGCCGGCCATTTTCTTCGACTTGATCAGGTCCACCACGATGCCAGCTGCCTCGCGGGCCGCCTTCTGGCCTACCAATCCAGCAGCACTCTGCAAGGCAGCTCCGGCTTCGTCGAGTCCCAGCCCCTTCACGTGGCTGTGGGCGGCGATGCGCTGGGTGCGCACGGTGCTCTTTACTTCCTCGATCTTCATGCTGGCTTTGTATTCTGGGGTGTGCTCTTTTCGGGGTAACAAATTGTTACTAACGACCAAACAAATTTGTTGCCAAGTAAATGAAAGTAAATTTGTTTTTGCCGGCAGTCAGAAAACTAGAGATGCGATACCTTCGATGTAAGTATCGATACGATTTACGTTTTAAGAAAAGACAATACACTTTTCATCGATTATATCGATAGTTTTTATAAGCAGTGCAACAAGCAGTTTCAGCGCAGAGTTGCTTGTGGTCACGAACTATCGATGGCGATGTTTTAGCAGCTCTGATTGGCAGCCCTGGCCACACTTTCTTTTCGCTATTGGTTTCCGGCAAGGTCTGTACATGAAATTAGGCCCACGTGTATTTTTACTGGTTTTTTGTAATAATTAGGGCTCTTTGTGTTTATAAGGTGATCGCTATTCACTGAGAGTCGGCCCGTGCCGCTCTGGCCTATTCGAAAAACAGTTATTATAGTCTGTGTGGATGCGCCGAGTGAACTAATAGGTGTTTTCAATTGCAGCTCCAAAATGACCATTCGTCCAGCGTACAGGCCCAAGATTGTGAAGAAGCGCACCAAGCACTTCATCCGCCACCAGTCTGATCGGTATGCCAAGTTGTCGGTAAGTGAGAATCTTGCTATTTAATGAGTGGCTCTTAATAGTTGTTGTCATTGCAGCACAAATGGCGCAAGCCCAAGGGTATCGACAACAGAGTGCGTCGTCGCTTCAAGGGTCAGTATCTGATGCCCAACATCGGCTACGGATCCAACAAGCTTACCCGCCACATGCTGCCCACCGGCTTCAAGAAGTTCCTGGTGCACAATGTGAAGGAGCTGGAGGTGCTGCTAATGCAGAACCGCGTCTACTGTGGTGAAATCGCCCACGGCGTCTCCTCGAAGAAGCGCAAGGAGATTGTGGAGCGCGCTAAGCAGCTGTCGATCCGTCTCACCAACCCCAACGGTCGTCTGCGTTCTCAAGAGAACGAGTAAGCTTAAGATTCAGATCATAGCCCTTGTAACGTTGTCGGAATACAAGTTTGAAACGTTAGAAACACAAAGTTTTGTTACATCTTTTCGTCTTTTTGTGGAGAACCTATGTTCGGTGCCAGAATGTGCTGGGCGTCGTGGAGTTTTGTAATGTCATGTCCCCTACCCAGAGATGTATAGACCAAAAGACAAGTTATATTGATTCGTATTCTATATTATTAGTATTATTACTTCTGAACAATACAAGTCGATGATAAGCTTTGGAATCTTCAATAGTTCCACTTACACAATTAAGTGAGGTCGAATTAACCGAGCGTAACTTTCATAAACTCGATGCCTCTCGGATACCAGAAAATTATATTTTGAAGCGACATCGATGTCTACAATATAATGAAGTAGAAAGAAAAGGGGAATATGCTAGCGTACGGTAGCTTATTTTCAGTTAAAGATAATTTGTTTATTTCAGGACGACGTCGTGATCGAACTGCAAGTGGTGCTCCAGCTCCTTCTTGTTTTCGAAGTTGGTGCTGCAAATCAGGCAGAAGCCGCTGGTATCGTCGTTGTCCGACGACATGATTACCGTAACTGCCTGCTCCGACTCGTCCACGTCCACGTGCAGCTCCTCCACCACCTGCTGCTCATCGGCGGGGGCCTCCTCTCTGACGCCGTAGACTAAGTCGCCCTCGTGGGTCTTCATGTGCATCTTGAGTGTGTATCGCTCGGTGAAGGACTTTGGGCACACGGTGCAGTAGTGACGCGGCCGGTTCTCCTTGTGGATGAGGGTGTGATGGTTGAAGGTCTTGCGTGACTTGAACGACACATTGCAGATGCTGCAAATGATAGGGTTTTCCTCGGCTTCGTGGCGCAGCCGGTGGTTGTATAGTAAATTGTCCTGCGAGAACCTGAGTCCGCACTTCTCGCACTGGTACTTCTTCTTGTCCCAGTGCATTCGCATGTGACGCAGAGTGTTCACTGGACGCGAGAAGCTCTTGGGACAGTAGCGGCACTGCTTCTCTGTCTTGCCCTCGTGCACGTTCATGTGCAGTTCGAGGTACTCCTCGTCGCGGCGTATCACCCCGCAGATGGGGCAGACATGGTTCGGCTGCTTGGAGTGCTCCTCGCTAATGTGCTTCTGAAGCTGGTACCATGAGTTGTACACCTTTCCGCAGGTGCTGCACTCCTGCTTGACGCGCTTTCGCATGGGCTTGTCGTCGCCGTCGGCCTTTGTGAAGTTTCCCTCGTTCTCACCCACCTCCACCTCGCAGAGGAACTCATTCTCGTCTTCTTCGTCGTACTCCCGCTTGATCTCTGAATCAGAGTCCTCCTGATCCTTAACTAGCTCCACGAACAGGGCCTCCGCTTCGGCATCGGCATCCGTGTCCTCCTCCTCCAGGGGCACCTCCTCCTCCTCCTCCACCAGCAGATCCTCGCCAGACTCTGGCGCCTCAAACTCAGACTTCAGGGCGTGTTTAAGTTGATTAGTGAGCCGCTTCTGTGTCGTCATCAAGTTGACCATAATAGTGTCATAGTCAGACAGCTCGCTGAAGCAGCGCGGGCACAGACGAGAGTTTGTCTTTACATCCAGCGGTGTGTTGATGCAGTTGGCCAGGTGCGTAAGCACCAGGGAGACGGTCTTTTGTGACGAGGGCACTTTGGCCGACAGCTTCTCGTAGCGAGTGGTTCCAGCGTTCAGCTCGACAGCGCCGCAAAAGAAGCACGAGTCCATTGCGGCTGGTGGATGTCGCGGATTCTGTTTACAATTCGTGTATCGTTTCGCCCGGGGAAATTGTGTATAAAATTTAATAGAGTTGGCAAAAAAAGCGAGTATCGGAAACTATACCAAAACGCTCCCAATGCAACCGTGAGCATTTTCCAGGGCTGCAGAGGCGAAACGCGGGCACATTTGTGCGAAAACTGTGGGAATGGAACACGGTGGTGGAAAATTAGGTGTACCAGTGACCGTAAAGAACGATTATTTTTACATTTTAAATAAAAAATTAAACAATTGGATTGAAAATAATTAACCGTACCACAATAACTTCTTTTGGCCAAACTATACATAGAAATATTCAAATATTTTTAATATGTGATTATTGTGTTTTTAATTAACGATCATGAATTTATTCAAGTAATTTATTAAAATACAGACCATAATTATTATTTTTGATATAAAATAAATAAAAATAATGTGAATAATGATTATTAATGGATTTTTTTTTGCACTCAATATTAAACTCAACTGTTCTTGTCTGACCTTTTCCTTTTCAAGGATACGAAATAATATCGACGAAAAGTGAAGTCAAAAAGTCAGTGATGTAATTTTAACTTTAAAACCTTTAAAGTGATGAAAAACCTTTCAGTGATGAAAACTGAAAAGCTTATTTTTGGAAAATCATTGTTTCAAAAAATGCATACAAACGTTGTTTTTCAAATTATTTATTTATTCGAATTATACCTTCTTCATTGACTTACAAAATAATTACAATATTTTAAAGCAGAATGTCAGGTAATTTCATTAGTTATACTTTGTGTTTTAGCTAATAAATTAAAGAAATATATTTCTTATTAATTGACCTACTCCTTGAAGATATAGTCTGTCAAGCACAATCCAATCTTAGAATATCAGTCAGTTGAAAACTTATTAGATCGCACTCAGCAACTGCAAAATTATCCTGCGTATGTGTACTATTTGTCCAGTTTTTTACTAGGGATCGATTCCTCTTAGAAACCGATCCGCTCTTTCTAATAAATGTTCTGCTCTTGCTACGGGGATCTTGTTCTTTGGACGAGATTGAGCTGTCCTCCAAGTTATCCTTGCAAATCGAATTCCTTAGTTTAGCCAGGACAGAATATAACATTTTCAAACGCTTTACAATGCGTTTTGGGTCAACGGATGAGGCTAAACTAACCACAGCCTTGCATTCTCGAAGGATCAGTATGAAGTCCTTGTGTACCCGCTTAGCATCGTTGCCGAGGACAGAATTATTAACAGGTAACTGGAAGTGCTCCACTAGAACACTGCCCATTTGAACAATCAGCATGAGGTGGTCTTCATCCAACATTTGGATACTTTCGGCCAGCATATCTATATAGTTGTTAATTAACGAGGAACTGTCGATAATCTCGTGGATGATATTGCGGAAAATCGACATCTCTTCGTTAAAATGGTCCTCCAGAATTTTAACGTGGTGTGTGGACGAAGTGGATTCCGGCAACTGCAAAGCCGGAACGATACAGGCGTCTAAGGACTCCAAGGAGGCGAGGCAGCTGCGTACGATCGTCTTCGTTTTGATATTCTGTGAGAACGCTATGGCTAGCACTCCGATCTGCTGGATACGGTCCATATTTGTGTCGAATGAGGTTATCAGGTCGTGGGCGCTAGGTCCTGACCGCAGGGCTTCTTTCAGTTTAGCCAACGATGTGTTTTCAAACTCTATTAAGCCAACGAAGAGCAGGTGCAGAAGGGCCTCATTAAGGTACGATTCCAGGGAATAAAGCGCTCGTTCTAAGGAGAGGGCTTCCAGCTTACGATGACCAGGATTTGGATCGCCTGCCCCTTCATGGAAGGTGGCACATTCGCTAAGCAATGTCTCACAAAGTGCCGACAAAGCCTTTTTGTCTGATGAAATGGCAACATTGGCAAAGGCCAACGCATGGCGGACAATGTGATTCACTATGCTAGCCAGCGGATAGCAATCCACCAAAAAGCTTTCCTCAAAAATGTTTATGGATTCGTTACTTCTTTGAGCCAGCTTCTCCATATAGGCATCCAAACGGTCCAACGCCAAGTCCATCAGTTCCACAAACGATGTGTCCTCCAGGCTCTTTTCGACATCGCGACTAGTTTCCAGCTGCGTCAAGGAAATAAGCAATCGCCGCATGCACCAGTCCAACCGATCGAGAAAGTGCTGCTTAGTCATCTGCGATGCCTCCGCACTGATTCCCCTTTCTAGATGCGGGATGCAGGCGACCACTTGGTGGAGGCACAGGAAGATTGTCTCGACATCTATATTGTCGCTGCAGGGAGCTAGTTCCGGCAACCGCGCCTTGAGGTCGCTGGCAAAGTCCAGGAAGGAGGCGCAGAACTCGTTCAGCCAGCCAATATTTCCGGTGCTGCTAGCACCCTCTGTAATCAGCTCACTGCAGGCATTCAACTGACTAAGCAATGCGTCCATTTTCTACTACTCGGTGTGCACAGGCGAAGACGAACTTTTCGACTAAGAACAGCCAGGCGGCAGATGCTTCTTATATACATATGCAAACCGACAGGTAGATTATGCACTACGATTGTTTCAAAAAGACATCTGCCCATTTTATTACCAAGATTCGCAAAACTATGCGTCCCATATTGCAAATTCCGAGTAAATCCGCGATTTTACCTGTTTGGGTTCAGAATAATTAGGTTTCCAAGAAATGGTATTTCCGGGATGATGGTAGAGATTTAAGTTTATGATACATACGCGCGATTATGTACTTATACGTACAGATGATAAGCTGCTTATATTTAACTAAATATAATACCCTAATATATAGCTGCAGCCGCGGTCTTGTCCTCCTTTTCAGCAGGCTGGTGTACGCGCTTGTGCACCTTTAGTGTGTACTTGTCGACAAAGGACTTCTCGCAGTCGGGACAGGGATAGCGCGGTCGATCGGCCTGGTGGGTGCGCAAGTGGTGCTTGTACGTGCGCTTGGTCTTGAATTGCTGGTGGCACACCTCGCAGATCAGAGCGTTCTCCTCGGCGTCGTGCCGCATGAGATGGTTGTACATCAACCAGGAGAGCGAAAAGCGCTCGCCGCACTTATCGCACTGGTACTTCTTTTTGTCCCAGTGCACTTCCATGTGACGCAGGACGTTGCGCTTGTGGGAGAACTTCTTGTCACAGTAGCGGCACTCCAGCTCCGTCTTACCCTCGTGGAGGTTCATGTGCAGATCTAGAACTTCGTCGTCTTTAACCTTCAGACCGCAAATGTTGCAGGTTGCATACTCGTTCTTCTGACAGTTGTCCGTCTTGATGTGCCTCTCCAGAATTTCCTGGCTGGAGAACATCTCTCCGCAAATGTGGCACGGTAAGTCCATGTTCTCAAAGAACATCTCCTCGGACGAAGCAATGCTGTCCTCAACTTCGCTAAACTGGAAATCTTCATCTAGCATCTCCTCCTTCATGAATTCCTCCTCCTCCTCTTCCTCCTCCTTCAAGGACCGCGACATTGCGGCCGAGGACTGTGGCACCTCCATCTGCTTATTTTGTGTGGGATGTATGACCGTAAATGCCGGCACCTGGACCCTGGCCTTGGTGACCTGCTTCTTCGACGCCTGCTTGCACTCGTCTGTGCCCTCGTCTTGCCGGCATCCTAGGAGCGCATCCGCAATCTGACGCTGAACCTGGCTGAGGTTCCGTACCAGCCTGTCATAATTGAACAGATACTCCAGGCAGTCCCGGCAGGCGGCCGAGGTGGGTGTGAGATCCAAGCGCTGGTTTATGATCTTCTCAAAGTACTTCAAAATATCCTTAATTGGTTTGAAAGTGCCTGGCACAATGCAGCCTGTAAAATTGTGTTCCATTAGTTTTTCCCACCAAGAAAGCATCCCATCCACTCTTCACCTTCAATAAGCTGAAAGACTCCCACGGACTTAATTTTTCCACACACAAAGCAAAAAGGGCGCGTTGAGCTCATTGTTGCGTCGCTTTTCAGGATCGAAGCTTGGCTTTATCAAAATAATTTGTGTATATTTTTTATAAATATTCTTTGCAAACGGTGAAGCAGTGTGGCCAAATCTAACACTAGCCAAAAGTAAAATAAATGAATGTCCGTCAAACTAGCGTCGGTGAGTTAGCGTCGAAATGGAACACTGGAAAATGGAACACGGAGAATTTTATTTTAAATTTATTTCTTAAATAAGCAATCGAATTGAACAAAACCTAAGTGTTAAGAATTTATTGAACTAGTGTTTTATTTTGGGTTTGGGCAGATTTGACCGCCGTTATTCAAGTATTATTTCCAAAAATTTCGTGCCGCCAGTTTTTTAGAAAATCGACGAACATACAACTATGGTATATGGCTCCATACAAAAACGGGTTGCAAAATGTAAAAGTTATATTATCCACTCTTAGAGGATGTACCAATATGCACGGTATATGGGAATATTGGGGATCGAATACAGAACATTTGGAGTGAATTTCATGAAGATTGTTCTGACAGTTTTTTAGAAAATCGACTTACAGTGGGGCATGAAAAAGAGCTGTTAAGTAGGGCGCCAGCCCCGGAGTTGGAACCAGTCGCTCCCCCAGCCGTCGGAACCATGAACCATGCATGGTTCCGAATATCGGAGCTGCGACTGGTTCAAGAATGGTTCCAGGTACGCTGCCGACATAAAAATGGAAATTACGCAAACATATATTTTTCTCTTGAACGAGTGAACAGATTTTAATGAAACATGTACCAAAATGATTATAAATTCGTGGCTATTTATGAGTAAAACAATCATTTTAAGAGTTATTATAAGAAACAAAAATCACTTTTCAGAGGAACCAGCTTACATAATTCTGAATAAATTATATTTTCAGTATATTTAAAAATTTATGTAAGTATATTTTTCAAAACAAGAACCTGGTCAGTCTATCTGGCGTGGCGTTTTGGGGGAAAAAATCGTATCAAATATCGATACTTACATCGTGCAATATAATCGCATTGCAGCCCCATCGATAAAAGTAAATATTTATTAA
>JAEIIU010056762.1:7236-20057 GCA_018874675.1 Drosophila baimaii | reverse complement strand
AAAAACTGAAAATACATTGTGAAGTGCTTTACAAGAACTAACTTAAAATGGGTTCATAGAAAGTGGTTTTTATGAGTGGTTTTATGTATGTTAAATGGACTTCGGGTTAGTTTAATATAGGTGTTCTCCTTGAGGTCATTTATGGTTCGTGGTGTTGCCTTTCGTAACAGGAGGTTTAATAATTGATAGGAAATGAAGGGCGCACTAAAGTGGTCGACATTATTCGGATAATAAAAGCAAGTACCCGTCAAGTCATTGTGGTCTCACTACAATCCAAAATGAACTGGAACAAAAGAAACCAAGACACCTAAAGAAGGTGAAGACTGCAAACTAGGAGCCTTATCCTACAAGGAAACGCAGTGTGCAACGCCTTCTCTGCATCTGCACTGATCTTCTGCGAAGAAGAGTCAAATTCCTTGGGCAATCTTTCTTCGATGAACTGGTAAGTCTTGCAGATAAATCAATTAAATAAATTGCAATGTAAATCAATATTTTCCTCGAATAAGCGCGATAATACATAGACATAGACATAAGCGGTGTTCACGTAGCCCCCTTCCCTATGAGTATCATACAAAAAAAAATATTCTTAAAAATATAACAAAAAACATTTATTTCTAATTATACATATTTTGATTTAAAATAGTAAGGTAATCTTATCCACTTAAAAACTCATTTGTATTTTCATTTAATGAACAGAAGTATGGGTACTGGGTACACAGTTGAGCACTCTCGACTGTAGCTTTCTTACCTGTTTTTTTGTTGCCAGAAACTCGTCACAGGCTGACATCGCTTGCGTCAGGCAATCATTAAAACTTTACAAAAACAATGCTAGTGAAACTAGACGAAAATGGTTCGACCACGCTCTCTTGAGATTGCAAGAACAAATCTTGTGTGTTGGCCGACGCATATGAAGATCATTTGCTCGCTCTTTCTGGCCCGGTTCGTGGCTGCAATGATTAATGCCATAGAGCCTAGGGAGAATTTTATCGATTTTTTATATAACCCTGGATATTCTGAATAAAATTTATCCAGATTAAGCAACTATGACTTAAAGCTGTCATAGGAAAGTTTCGGTAAATTTTTACATAACTGAACAAAATTTTGGGAACATTAAAACAAAGTCGGATGACGATTTTTCCTATACTTTTCATAAAAAGAATGGGATCAACAAATTGCCTGCCAGCTGGTAGGCAATACAGGGCTGTCACACAAAAGGATATGATCTGAATTTAAATTAAATAAAAATAAAAAAATTAAAGAACACATTAAATTTATAGTTATGCTAAATTCGGAAGTAATTACCTTACAATATGGACATATGTAGATACTCACTGAAACTCATTCGAACATTTTTTTAAAACTTTTTTCAAAGTTGTTCATTCATACCAAAAGCTATACGTACCCACTACTTGCTAAAATTACAAATTTTTAGAAATAAACGAAAAAAATAATAAACGTATAATATTAATTTTGAAGTTGTTAAAGAAATATAAACATTTGGTCCTCGCTTGTAGGAGCTAACTTTAACAGAAGTTATTTGCAGAGAAAAGATTGATATTTTCGGAATATGAAATACATTAAAGGCTTATAAATTAAAAATAATATTTATTAAAAACAAATTGCCGAATTCCCAAAGCTGGTCATATATGTTCATACATACATATATTAAAAAAAACTGGGTAAATTATTTTCAATGAAACCTTTAAAAGAAAGAAAAACCAGCCCAAAGAGTAACTTTTCTAGTTCGTTTGCATTTATTTTGTTTTTTTTTTTTGTTAAGCTTTTGTTGTCTTTAACTGACATTGCAGAAGTTGTAATTATTGAGTTTACATTGATTTTTGTTATGTAAGAAATTTGCATAATTTTTTGTTCATTGTTATTGTTGTTTTTGATGTTATTCGAAAGCGTTTCGTTCTGTTGCTGCAGTTGTTCTTGCTGTTGTTGTTGTTGTTGTTTTTGTTGCTGTTGTTGTTGCTGTTGTAAGTAGTTAGATGTTGTTGTTGTTGTTGCTGTTCTGGTTGTTGCGCCAAAGGACTTATGCCTTGGACTCGGCCTCGCTGGCGGTGGCCTGAGATTGGGCATCGCTGGACTTGCCATCGTCGACCTTGCCGAACACGCAGCAAGGGCACTTCTCCTTGAGGGCCAAGCGGTATTTGGGATGGCTGTAGGGCAACATAGAGGAAGGAATCTATCAAGGACTGTTGGTACAAAGTTTAATAGATCCACCCACCTGATGCCATATACAATGGGATTGTAGCAGGCGGCCGACTTGGCAAAGCAAGCTCCCCAGATGGTGTTCAGCGGGGTGAGACCCTCGAACTTGAACAGGCCCATGCAGTTGATAACGAGGTATGGAGTCCACGCCATGAACCACAGGGTGATGGTGACCAGGGCGACCTTGGCCAGCTTGCCCTCAGCGCTCTTCTCGGCATCCTCAGAGGAGCGGAGGGACTTGACATTCATCTTCTTGGCCTGCTCGCGCATGGCCTTCTCGTGGGCGGATACAGCCTAGGGGAGGAAGTACCCTTATAACCTACTTCGAGTGACCAAATCATGGTTACTTACAGCAATGATGAACCAGTAGGAGTAGCAGATCAGGAACAGCGGAATATAGTAGACGAAGATCGAGTAGAAGATCAGGTATGAGCGTGGATTCCAATCGCGTTCCAAGTAGTCAATACCGCACGATGTCAGATTACCCTCCGGCACGTACCTGTATAATGATGAGAGAATATAATATATAATACTTATTGGATATTAAGGCTTAGTTCTAACGTTTTCCGCAAACGTATTATAAATAGTATTATTATAAGAAATTTCTCAGCTGATGTAAGGCACTATTTTGCTTTGGGACTACATTAATTGGCCTCCACACAAGTTACTTTAATTATTTCCCCTATATTTTACATGTTATTTAATTTCTTTGGAGAACTTCCCATTCGAGGACACTCACCTACTCCAGCCGAAGGCGGGCGCCAGGCACCAAATGCTGGACATGAACCAGATGTAGGCTATCTTGCCCAGGGCCAATGGAATGGTCATCGGCCTGCCGGCCATGCCCTTGACAATCACTTGGTAGCGGTCCAGCGAGATCATGCACATGGACCAGATGGAGCTGCAGCCAAAGGCCGAGCCCAGTCCGGCATAGATGTCGCACATCATCGGTCCGAGGACCCAGGTCTCGAAGTACAGATTGATGCCCATCATGGGCGTATTGGTGATCATGATGCCAAAGTCAGAGATGGCCAGATTGATGACCAGCAGGTTAGCGGGCGTGCGCAACGATTTGGTGGTGGCGAATATGTAGATCACCACGCCATTTCCGCACCAGGAAATCATGCCAATCATGATCATGTAGGCTGTGAGGATCTTGGCCCAGATGGGGTCCATGGCGGGGAACTGGTTCCAGTACGGGCTGATGAGGTGGGCCATATCGGGGGTAACCTTGTCCACCACCGATCCATTGGACAGGGGGGCAAAGTGTGGCCCCAGTTGCGCGGCTGCTACTGCAAAGCTGCAACACCGAAGCAAAAAATGCCAAAATATTAAGTAAGTCCATCAGACCGATCGATCAGCGGGCCGTACCTCTCCATTGTGTTTTTAGATTCCTGGCTGCGTCACTATATCCCGCCTATATCACACTTTCTACATAAAAAGCTGCAAATTCACTAATAATATTTCAAACACTTTTTACATAAAGGATGCCTGAGTTCTGAATATTTCACTGGGGCGGACTATTCGCGGCGATTGGTCGTTGGAAACCTGCATCGCCTGCATTTCGCGCCCGGGCTTTTATAGTTTATCCAGCCAGCCAGCGTGCAGGGCCCCCTTTGCAGTTCTCAAATTCAATTAGCCAAAAATATACATATGAGCGCTAAAGTGGAAAGTGTGCGGCGGCGGAAAGTGTCGACGGACGGCTTTTGGCTTATAACCATAATAGCCATAACAAAGGTGCAAGAGCGCCTATCCCAATGGGCCAATGTCAATAGTTAAAATCTTGCCGTTACCACATTTCAAAGGCTTCCGAGAACGGCTCTGGCCGAGCATTAGTTCTGGCTGACATTGTGACGAAAAGGGGGAGAGGGGGGATGGCGGCGTGGAAAGTCGCATATTTAATGTGTCAATGTTAAATATCATTATGGTCAAGCAAAGCAAAGCCAAGAAGAAGAAAGACTGCCAAGGTGCAGCCACAGTGCGTATGCGCAATTAAGCATACGCAGCGTGTGCGTGTTGATGAAGGAATGCTGCCCTGGCTCTGACTTGATTGTGGAGGCCCCTGACTGTCTCGCAAGCCATTAAATAATCTCTTTAAATGCCCAAAAATAAAAATCGCTTGGCGAAGCTCTAAGCGGATTATGGATTTTGCTGAAGCGATCGATCTATTCGCACCTCCATTGTCAAGTCCAAACGAATTTTCCACCCATGTGCTTGGGGCTTATTTAGTAGAGCACAAGGGTATATTCGTGATAGCCTATGAAAACCCAAGATGTACTCAAAATACATATGTATGTCTATACATATATTTATGCTCTTAACCTTATTATTTTTTTAGTAATCTTTATTTTTACAATAGTTTAATAAAAACCAAAAATTCCATTATAATATAAAGGAACATCTTTGTTAAATAGGTAATCAAGGAAAGTGAAAATGAGTCCCTAAATATCTGCAGACTCATAAGAGCTTCCTACCAGGTATTCCATGGTCGTGTCACCCGCCTTTAGATCACTTTTGTGTTTTTGCTTCAATTTTSTGTGTGTGTGGGCTGCTTGCATTTATTTTTTGTCAATCCAACTTTGGCATAAAAGCCTTTTGTTCGCTTCGTGCGACCGCTCAACACGTTCAGCTGAATTGGGTCAAGTTTTAGGCTAATCCAGCTGGCCGGGGATGTCACGCTTAATGCCCAGCCCTAATATGGAACTTAACCGAAATAACTGTCACTCGGTGTGACAGTCGACACATGTTAGGCTTGGCAGATCTTTCGGTTTAAATCAATTACATATACACCGCAAAATACAATACAAAAAAAAGCTGTTAATAAATGTATAAAGTTAGACAGCAAAATATCTAAAGTACAAACAAAAAAAAAATAAATGCCAAAGCGCAAAACCGGAAGCTGGGCTCAGATCATCATCGTCATTATGATCATTATGGTCGTTATCGGCGTCATCGTTAGCCGCACTTGCGGTTCCTATATTTCTGTGGGTGTGGGTGTGCTGAGTTTTGCGTGTGAATTTGTATTTAAAAAATAGTATTCAAAGCATGAATCGCATTTAAATTTATTCAACATATTCGGGTTTCTTTAAACAAAACGAAAAGTCACCCGCCCACCTGCTAAATAACATAAACATAGCGAACCTACGAAATGGGTACAGCAACAATAAAAAAAAACGAAGAAAAGAGCAAATAAAGCGACGGCTGACTGCAACAAACATTGCGCGGAAGGCGGAGGAGAGGCACAAGACAATCATTTAGCATTAGCAAATAAGCGAGATAAACGCTTCGATCCGTGGCTGTTGTTGTTTTCCTGTTCAATGAGGCAGACGAAACTGAAACTGGAGAAGAATGAGCAATTTTTGGGTGACTTCTTATATGCCCTAAAAAAATCTACAATCTACAGAAGTCACTAGAGCTCTAAAGTCCTTGTCTAGGTTAGGATAATATTTTACAAAGTAAAAAAAGAACTTAGACTACATTATTTACACTATAGTAAAGGTTACTAATTACAGTTCAGTTCAGTATAGAAACTACATATTCTTCACAATAAACGTGTTAATATTTCAAGTGGAAAAAAAACTAATTACAGTAACTGTACACTATAGAAACAACTTTTTCTTCAAAATAAAACATAATTAAAAAAAAGAAAAAAATATAACATTATATATGTATAATTATGAAAGATTTTGCAGATCATTTTATAGATATTAATTAAATATTTAATAGATATCGTACAAAAGAAAAGACTGAATTTGTTTCTTCACACTTTATTATTGCATACTTTTTAACAAAAACTTTTCCATTGCATACTTTTTAACACATTTAAATAGGAATTCGATTCTGTGGCGTTGTTTCTAGATCTAATTTTGAAATAAGAAAGATATAATGACTGGTTCATCATCATCAGAACCAACAAAATACAAATTTCATTTAGAATACTTATTTTATTTATTAAATATTAGTTGGATATAAGATGCTATTGAAGGTGGTTGGCGCTCTTTTCAAGAAGCAATTTTACATTTAAGCCGCCTCTTTGTCTTAGAGTCAACAAAAAACTTTAGATTTATAATATTTCTATTATTGATGTTTTTGTGATTAATTAATAAATTAACCCAATTTTGTTTATAAGAATTACTTATTTTATAATACAGATCTAATAACATATATTTTTAAATCTAATAAAGTTTCAATTAATAATGAAGTATGGCAAACAGCCTTTAATAAATAAAAATAAAATAAAAAATACATTTTAGAGCTTAAATAAAACGTTAACAATGTTTAGAAACAGGTACAATATTTTTAGGGTCGTTGGGTAACCCCATTAATTTAGTTTTTATTGTTTCAAAAATCTCTCTTATGTGATATTGAAATCGTGCTCTCGAATAATATCCTATATAGCCCTTTCTTTCTTTCCAATTCGCACGCTTTGTCAAAGCTGCCATGTGAACCATGACTCCCAGCCTCCAGGGCACAGTGTATAATTAACAAACACCTATGATTTGATTTTTGTATTTTCTATGTTCGACAATGGATCGGCGCTTGCCAGTGTGCGTTTCTCTCTATGTGTGTGTGTGTGTGTGTGTGTGAGTGGGTAAACGACGGCAAGTGTTCTGCCAGCGTCGCTGCTTCTGGCGCTGCGTCGTCGTCGTGTGGGGGTAAGTGAGAGCACGAGCAGAGCGGGAGCAGCTGCTCCAAGAACGCCAAAAGTAATGAGCGCATCGCTCTCTCACTCAATCGCACAGTGATGGCACCCTAGACATTAGATGGCAATTTACAGCTATTTAGAAAGTGAGGGTGACCCGCTGCCCTGTATAATCAAGTGTAATCATTAAAGAACCCGGTCTTAGAATAAGTAATTTAATAAAATATATATTTCTGTCAATAAAACCATTTTAGTTTTACTATTTTATTACATAAAATGATCATGTTGAAGAACCCCTCTTCCCAAATAATCAAACATAATCCATTCGTTCACATCTATAACACCCACACACCTATATTTCCACGCATCTAGTATACCCTTCACCTTTGAAGGTACTTCCTTGTGAGGTATGTTTATATGTAGCTAGCTCCATAGCTAGCTTCTTTTCCTGATAATCCCCAAAATATGACGGCATCACTGATCGCAGGTCGCTGCTGGTGTGTGGGAGCGCTCGTTCTTGGTGGCTGCGAGTGTCATTAGCGTAGTTGCAGCAGCAGCAACAGCTGAGATCACCTCGCACTCTAGCCCCAGCGCACTCTCACTCACTCATCCGTGTGCCCGCTCGCTGGCTCGCTCTCAGTACGGTTCGTATCGGCTCGGAGGCTGATGTTATTTTCAGCGGCTAAAGATTTACAGTAACAACACGGACCTAAGCAGCAGCGCGTGCACCGCTATCCGCTCAGATATACGAATTCCGCCTCCGGATCTCCAATTTTTGAGGGCTACTCCGCTCCGTTCTGATCTGTTTGCTGTTAATTTTAGACTCGCCAAGCGGAAGCTTGCCAGAGTTTTCCAAAATATTCGACGGGACGGCCGCCGCGTGTGTTTTCCTGTTCGCTCATCAGTTGCGAATTTCACCCTCGAAAAACAAAAAAAAAACGGAGAAAAGTGTCGTGCCGCGAAAATGCCGATTAACCTCTGGTCGGCACGGGTTGGTTAATTAATTAATGACGGAATCTCTCGGTGTCTCGGTGCCGTTGTCGTCAGCACGCGCGCCTCCGGGCCTAAATGCAATTAAAACATTAATAAAGGCAGACAAATATCAAAACTATACATATGTACGTCATACACAGGCACCACCACCACCAGCACAGCCACATGTAGACACACACCCCGCGGCATATGTAAAGTGCACTAGGTGTACGTGTGTGTCTGTGTGCAGCAACTACTTCGAAATTTATTTTCGAATAAATAGTACAAAGTTGAAGAAGCAGCAGCAGTCGCAGCCGCAAAAGCAAACGCAGCTCCCGGTCTCATCCCGTCGGGCATTTCCCAGCATCCACGATCTCGCGTCTCCGCCTCTCTCTATCCCATCCCCCATCCCCAAGTAAAATCGGCGAAATAGTACAAAACACCCCAAGCCCCAAACGGCATAGCAGCGGTCAAGCTAGTAGCAGCGCCTATTTAATTCGTAGCATCTGTCTGGGAGATTACTCATCCTAGTATCTTTAGAAAATGATGTTTGTATAAATGTTTATCGCAGCTATTTATCAAATTAACATCCAATTTGCTTATAAACTTTTTCACATAAGGTTTAGTAAGCTGTCTTTCGTGCTGGTTACTTCCTGGAGGAACTTAATAGCTAAATTATAGTATATTTCTTACGAATATGTATCCCTTTTATGCTGTAGATAAAAGTTAAAACAGTTTAGCAATAGGTTTACGATATTACAAGGTAGAAAAGATTGTAGAAACTGTTAAATTAGCGTGCTAAATTCTCAATAATTAGAAAAACCAAGTAAAAAGTCACGTAAAAACTCTGTAGTTAATAATCATATTATTCCCCTATAAACTTGTTTAGTTCATAAGGAAACTTATTATCTAAATTATACTGACTTTTTAAAAAAACTTATTAGCTAAATGTTCCTGAATTCTGACACTATAGGCATCATTTTGTATATTAGGTAAAAGTTTAAATAGTATAAAAAAGCCTCAGGAATATTAAGAGATGAAATAGATTTAGCAAAATAGTAAATTAGCCTCAGTATTCTAAATAATTTAGAAAGTATTTCCGTTTTCTTTGTTCTATCTTACGCAGGCACAATGATCAGTACTTAGATTCAATTATCTCTATTGATCTGAGGTAAATTTATACAGATTCAAACATTTTTATAGTCCTTATTATATCTAAAAATTAAATAGATCTTAGCAACTGTTAAATAATTTCTAAAACAGAAGAAAGTCACGTCAGAACCTCCGTAGTTTCTTATTCTTTCGACCGCCGTTGTCCTATCTTACGCATGCACAGTGGGCCGCACTTAGTTCCAATTACCTCAATTGATTAATTGTTTGTTTTGTTCACAAATCCCAATCCAGATGGATTGCAGAGATGTTTCCAAGTGACACGATAATTGTTCACGTTTTTATAAAGAACAAAAGGTGTGAGGCCTTTAATTAATCCAACGATATGATAATTGCTCTTGGCAGCTGTCCCACTCGCTTCCTCGACTCCCAATACAAATTGACCTAGAACCACTGTGCCCGCCGTGTGTACGCGTCTTACGTACGTACGGAGAGTATCTGCTCGATATTCCGCTGATGCGATGCCTGGTCCCGAACCCGTATCCGTGTACACTTTCGTGGGGTGCGTGTGGCTGTGTGTGTGTATGTTTCGGATACGGCGGCGTCTGAAATAAACGAAATAGGAAATTTTGGTATTTTCCTTTATATAAATAGATTTCGCCATACGCAGTCTCTACGGAGAAAAGTTGAAAACGCTGAAAATGTGAAAAGTGAATGAAACGCATGTGAATCTCGGGCGGAGCGCAACAAAGCAAATTAAATACAGAAAAAATTAAGATTTCAATAAATTATTGAAATGAAAATGTGAGCGTGAAGATGTGATTTTCAAAAAACGACCAAGAGAGAGACGCGAAAAATCAGTAGTGACACACACATAGTTTTCGAGATACTACAACAAAATGCAGGCCAATTCGAGCACCACCACAACAACCACGACCACCAAGACCAAGAAGCTGAGCAGCGGGACGGCGGGCAACGTGATCAGTTCCGTGGCAGTGACGAGTGCCATCAAGACGACCACCACGACCCGTAAGCCAGCGGGCTCTGGAGCGGGCGCCAGTCCCAAGGCCTCCCCCAAGTCACCCGGCTCCAGTGCGCCCGCCTCCGCTTCCGACATTGATTCCCATGCGGAGATCGCGGAGCTGTCCAAGAAGATAAACGAGCACGCGGATGCCATCTATCACACGTGGAAGAGCCGGGGCATCCCACCCCCCGAACTCCTGCAGATGTACACGAATGCCGGAGGCGCCGGCGACTTCTCAGACGTGGCCTCTCCCACGGCGGACACCGAGGGACTCAAGAAGATGGTCACCAGCTTTGTTAACAAGGACAAGGAGCAGCGGGGCAAGACCAATAGCCTGAAGAAGTCCGAAATCACATCCAATGGCAAGGTGAAAAAGGCAACTTCGCCTGCGGCCTCCAGCTATACATCCGTCCCGGAACCAGCCCTGCAGTCGCCCAAGAAAGTGGCCGCCGTCTCCGCCAGCAAAGCTCTGCCCGATGTCAATCTCAACTATGACATTAACCTGCATCTGGACGTGAACAACCTGTCGCAGCAGCAGACACACAACCTGCTTAAGATCAGCGAGCTGATCCAGCAGCAGAAGGACACACCGGCGGCGACGGCGGCGACGTCCACCGCCAAGAAGCGCCAGAGCCCCAAGGCCGCCGCCACCAACAGCAGCAGCAATTCCCTGGGTAGCAGCAGCAGCCCCAAGTTAGCAGCTTCCGAGCAGCCCACCAAAAAGCAGAGCAAGGCCGGCATCAATGGCAGCAGGAGCGCGGGTGGGCCAGTGGCTGTTAGCATAGACGTGGTGGATGCGCCCGCCGCGAGAGCGGTGGCTGTAACGAACAGCAGCGGCGGCTGCATCGCAGTGAGTGATAAAGGCAGCGAGCCAGCGGCCACCAGTCGCAAGTCAAGCAAAACCAAAGAAAACAGTGCCGAAGGCAAGCCGGCAACCAAAGAGAAGCCAACAACTGCAGCATCAGCAGCCGTTGTAGCCACACGCAAGTCAACAAGTCGCAGCGCCACTGATAACGCCAGCCACACGGCTGCCAACGCAGCATCAGCAGCAGCAGCAACATCGACGACACCAGCAACAGCAACATCATCTGCAACATCAGCGACATCGATGGATGCAACGCCAGCAACATCGGCCAGCACAACGATGCCAACGTTGAATAAAGTCAAACCGACGAGCGGGGCGCGGGCGGCCCTCGCCAATGGCCAGGACAAGAGTAATATAACCGAAACCCCTCCCTCCATTCTAAACGTGCCCACACTCCAGGCGTTCCGTTCCGTCTACTTCCAGTTGGACTCCTCACCCGCGGCTCCGTGGCCGAGCGCGTGCTCATGTTCGAGAAGTGCCCGGATGTGCGGCACTCGTTTCTGAACATCAAGCGCCCTCAGGCGGACCCTGCGCCCAAGAGTCTCCTCAAGGTGAGTGTCGTCCCATGGAGAAATATATGGGAATTCGCACCCGTTTGCAGGTCGATTATCGTGTGCTCGGGGGTGTTATCTAATAGTTGAAAATGCCAGAAGACACTGTGCAAAAAAAAAAAAATAGACTCTACCCCTCCGCTGATCCCCCCCATCTTCCCGCCGAAGATCGATCAATTGCAATTGCACATTTGTTTTCTTTCTGCTCTTTGTGGGCCGCTGTTATCGGTGCGAGTGCGCTGCATCATTGATTGATTTAAGGTTACCCCAAGACGCCACGAGACGAGCAACGCTTGCCAAATGGTTGGGGCAAATAGCGGGTAATATATCAGCCCCAAGTGAGAGTGAAAAGGTTTAGACCGCATGAGGAAGATTCCATTGGGAACCTGATTCATAAGCTCGGCTTTTGTGGTGATCGAAAATCTAAACAAAATAATTGCAAGGCAGCGAAAAAATTATGAAAGAAGCTATAATTCACTTTGAGATACCCGATCGAATTCGATTATAGTATGATGATATTTATTTTTGTAAATCATATTGGACATTTTTGTACTCATTTTATTGCATTGGGATTATTGGTTTTTAGTTGGTTTTCCTTTTTTTTAATTTGTTTATACAAATAGCTGTACAACTCTTCAGTTTGGGAAACTTAAAGGCCAGCCCTTAATGCATTCGAAAGTGAATAATTTAAAACTAATCTTTTGTTTCAAAAATGAAGTAATTAAAGAAATTAAAAGTTTTTACAAATGTCAGAGAAAATTTTGACAAAATTCTGACGAAAGTTAGACATATGTCTTACTGGTTTTCTATAGAATACATGTAGTATTCATGAATACATGAACTCAGAATTGCGCCCTCTTTATATTACACACACGAATTCATGTATTCATATTAACAGAGATGCCAAACCTCTAAAGGTGGTATAGTCAGATGCTAATTAAACAAAGTTAAGCTGGCAACACCACAACATTTCATGTATTGAAGCTGAATTCATAAATTGTCGTGTGTTTCCGAATACAAGAATTCGTGTACTACTACCGAATACGTGAATTCGTGTACTAATTACTGAATTCATGTACTGAATGCATAAATTCGGCTTAACAAAAACACAGTAAATGAACTTATTATCTAATAGGATTCACATCCATTTCTAATTTCAAGTTTTGAAATATTAAAAAAGCATAATAGTAGTATAAATATTTAATTTATTGGTTTCAAAACCTTATAGGTAAATTTGGTATTTTTATAGTTAATTAAAGAATTTTCTATCAAGGCATGACAAAAGAGAAAATATCTTCTTAATAAAGAATCTATCGTAATATATTAATTAGTTATTTCCTCCTAGATATACCGAAAATTATATTAAATTGTTTAACAAATTTGTTATTAGATGATTTTCCAATTCTAGAGCAGCTAATTGGTCTGTCAAATTATATGTTCCAT
>JAEIIU010056761.1:30472-51724 GCA_018874675.1 Drosophila baimaii | reverse complement strand
GGTCGGAAATGACTCCTTCACTGCGTTGCAAACTTCTGACTAAAATCATAATACCCTGCAAGGGTATAAATATATATAAGAATGCAGAGAAATATCTTAAAACTTATTTAGATTAATAGCAAACAATAATTATTGGAAACTTTATGTTTTTCTTGATTTAAAATATAATTTCTTAAAGTCCAATTTTTATTTGAGGTGCCCAAAATAAATATTCTAGTCTTCGCAGGTATCAAGGATGAGGATAAATATTTTCTAACTAAAGATAATCATGGAGAATAAAAGGAAACATTAATTAAATTATTATTATTTAAATAAAATGTTTTTTTTAATAATAATGAAATTATTGAATGCCAAGATATAATTAAAAACTTCAAAATAAATTATCTACGCTTATCTCCCTGTTGGCAGTAGGCATCCTTTGAGGTTTATTGAACAAAAAACTATTCTTGGGCTTATAAAGAAAATATGTATATAACTTAATAGTTTGATCTTGTCTTATATATTTTTTTAATAGAAAAGGGATATCGCAGGATACTCCGTAAAGCTAAATATCATCATCAAGATTAAAAGCAAATAATATTTATTTATTTATTTATTTATTTATTATTAATATCCCGATGAAGTAAGACATGTCTTTTAAGGTTTGCATCGGTCATTTTTGTTCATTTAAAAATGAATTTATTGAAGGCTAAGATATAATTTAAATTTAATCAAGGCTTACACACTAAAGAAAGTTTGACATATGCCTTTACCATACTCATTTTTCATGCTTTAATTTAATTTAAATGTAAAACACACTTTCTAATTAACAAATTAAGTGACATACAGTTTTATAACATTAAGAAAAATGCCTGTTGATATTTTAAAATATTTTAAGTACAAAATAAAAGGAGCCTTATCTATATAAATTTCACAAAAACCTGAAAAGCAAATTCATATCATTAATCCAATCTGTTTGAGGCTTTCAAAATAATTATACTACAGGCATTTGTTCAAATAACACAGTTTTTAAAGTTTATTTTTGAAATTTGAGAACTACCATACACATGTGTGCATTTTTTCGCCGTAATGTTTGTTGGCCTGGTTAAAAAAAATGTAGTTTCATTCGTATTTGTTGCCGCATTGTTGGCGTTGGAGCTGCACTAATAAGAAGGCAGCGAAAAGTGCAAACACACACGCAAAAAGGCGGCAGCAAATGCAGTTTTGTATCTTGTATCTCATTCTGGCTGCCATTTCCCCACACCCACTCCCAACTCCCCCCGTTCTCCATGAAGCCTCATGGCGGCTCTCTGTGTATCTGTGTACTTTGTGGCATGCCACATAAACTTGACGCCGCTGCTGCTGTGTGATATTTTAGCATTGAGCAGCTCTCTATCCCAGCTTGCCAGCCAACGGTGCTGCACCCATCCCGTCCCGCAGGGATATTTAAATCCTTGTTCCCCGGGAAAAGGGATAGGACGATCCATCCGTTGGCAAGGACTCGGCGCTGTTGGCTTTTGTATGCGCATTAATGCAACGACTCTCATGTTTATTCACACACAAATTTGCAGCAAATACAACGCACAACGCACAGCACAGTAACTGCGGTGCTGTGCTGGCGGGCTGGGCTAGCGAGCGGATGCATTTGCACACGCACACACAGCTAAATGCACTGGGAGAAAATATAATATAAATAAGGAATTTATTTTTGTTTAAAAAGATTTTTTCTGGAAATAATTACAGGCTCTAGAGCAGGTTCGTTATGAAATATTTGATTTTAGTGGTAGAAAATTCCTTGAAAATTTATAATTTTAGTTGGCTTAATATTTAAACTAAATAGAATACAGAAAATTAGTTAGGGAAATCATAAAACTTTAGTTTGGGGTCTTTAAGAAATTAATAAAAATTAAATAAGTAATTGTAACCCTATAAAAAAATGTTAAAAAAGTCAAAATAAAATTCCAGCACTTGTTATATCAAATCTCTTCACTCTCTTGCCATCCTTTTTTTTTTTAATTATTTTTCTCTCTGTTTTCAATACAAAAGGCAGAGACGTACAGACAGGATTCTCTCTCCCACTTGGCTGAAGCAATCTGCCAGCAAATGCGCTTTACATTTTGCACACGCTAATACAATTTAATGGTCGCATTAATTTGGCGCATCTGTTGCATTTTAAAACACGCACACCATCACACAGATAGTGTATGCACACCACCACACCCACCCACACACCCACAGTTACAGACGTCGAGCTACAGATACACAAGGAGCGGCTGCTGCTGCAACCGCAGATACTTTGCTCACTTTGTTGTTGGGCTTTGGGGGGAGGCGGAGGTTAAGGCAAGCAACTGCAAATAAAGTTGCGCACAGCTAAATATTAATTCTAACCAAGTTAGGGGAACTACTTTAATGGCGGGGGCGTGGCAAACAGCCGCCCAACTGCTTAATCCCCCGGATAAAAACGGCAGCTGGAATTAAGATTGAGACTCATGTGCGCTGGCATGTCTTTGGGTGAGCGTAAATTTTCAATTTCAATTTCCATTTTCATTGCGGGAAAGTGGAGAAGTTGGGAATTTACGAGTAAGTTAGATAGGAAATTCGATAATATTATCATTAAAAATATTGTAATTGTTAGCTCTAAATAAAAACTTAAGTAAGAGGGAGAGAATAAGTAATGAAACTAACAGAGTTCAGCTATCGATTATTATATTATATTTATATATTTACCTAAAAAAAGTGTAATAAAAACTTCAATATATCCCATTAAGTTCTCAGCTCTATATCCCCCACAAATATCCATATTTTTAGCCATCCTTCTCGGCCAGAAATTCAAAACACGTAATTGAGAATTCTCTGTCTCGGTCGCTAATGCATGGCAACTTTGTTATTGCTGCCAATTAGGTTGCCATTCTGTTTGTGCCAATGTTTGCATATTATTTCTGCCCAATTTGCATTGATGCAATATTGTCCCAGTTTCCCTTCCCTCTGCTTCCCCTTCTGACAACGGCACCTCCCCCTCGTGCCGCGTCACTTGCTGAAAATGTCAAAATTTAAATATTGAAAGTGACGTTCGCACAGCAGGAAAAACACCAACCACTCCCCTCTCTACCATCATCAACCATTTTCCCCCCGCTCTCTCTCCCCTCCCCAGCAGGCGTTGCACTAAGCGGATAAGCGCTTGTTAAATTTTTAATGCGTTGCATAATTTTTAGTTTGGCGAGAATATTTTGCACAAAATATATATTTTAATTCGAACGGGACGGAGGCGAGCGAGCGAGCAAGGGAGCGAATGGCAGCTGCATTTGAAATGAGCTGCATGTGGCATGCGGCATGCTGCATGCGGCGGCGATTAAGCCTGGCTTAGAAGCAGTGCTGACTGTTTGTACTTATTTTAGATGGTTTTAGCCTTTTTTTGAGAGGTGTGATTAGGTGGAAAAGGCAAGTATTTAATAAGGGAAATATAAAATACTTAGACCTTGTAGAGAGTTAACTTAATTATTCAATTCTAAACAATGAATTCATAACAAGATAAGTAAGATAACGTAGATACATTTTATTTATTATACAAAGTAAGATAAATACATTAATTATAATAATTATTTTAGGTAGATACATTTTTTGTCCCTTTAAACTGTTTATTATTTTATTATTATTATTTATTTTATTTTTCTCATTTATCTGGAATACTGAATAGTTTTTTTCAGTCATCACTGCTTAGGACACCTGAGGACAATAATCCATTTACATATATGTTAAAGCCAGCGTTTGTGGATGATGGAAAATATATATTAATTTTAATTTTCACCGCCATGTCTTCTCATCAATTATCAGACTTTGCCCGGCGGCTGCCTACGCTGTATTCTGTACATTTAAATTTTTTTTTTGCCAACCAAAGTCCTTGATAAACATTTTTCAATTAATTTTTATTTGCTGCCGACGACATTTCTTTGTCCACAACCACACGCGCTACGAATATTTATATGTATGCATGCACGGCAGCATCTCCTTTATGTATTTCTTTAACGGATTTCCACTTGTCTCACTTTTTGAGAAAAACTTGTCGTGATGGCAGACACACACACGCATTGTCAGGCACACTCACAGAAACACACAGACATCTTACACGCTTTTGGCTCAACAATGGGGCAGCAACAGTGCGTGAAAAATTTGTCATGAGAGGAAAAGCAACGCTCGAGATGCGATAGCCGAAAATTTTTTGGCGAATGATAAACCATTCGAGTACCTGAAGGATACTTAATTTTTTAAAGTACTTAGTAGAGTTTTTACTTTTCTGATTGATTGAATTTATTTAAGGAATGTTCTTTGAATTTTAAAGAAATATTTTTTGTAATTTTTTAAGGGGTTTAAATTACTTATTTTACGATAACTTAAAAAAATGTGAGAACCCTTATATTGTCCAATTTGTAGCTTTTAGAGACTTCAAAATTCATGATTTTAAAGCTTTTTAAACAATTAAATGCTCGTTAAGGAAACAATTTTCTCAAGGATACAAATATTTAATATAAATATGGATACTTTATAGGGGTAAGTTCTTATTAATTCCTCCTGTTACTTTATCCTGCTTTCTTTAAATTCCTGCCTCATTTTTGCCAACCATTTGTGTGACTCTTCCAGGGAATAATCAAAAAGGGACTCACCGAAATATTTATTAAGCACATACATGCATAAGCAGGGCACACACACACACACACACACACATGCTTTTACCATGTTAAGTAATTCCTTAAACAACACAACAGGTCGCCGGCATTGGCATGGCCTTGCCCTCCGCCCTCCGCCTTGCCCTCACCATCGCTGTAACTGACGCTGAGTGGCAGGGCACACAGATACTCACATAAGCAAATTGAATTTAATGCCTTCTGCTGCGGGAAAGCGGGAAAGCAAGCGGGAGGAAAGCATGGGAAAAAGCGAGCGGGAGTGCGAGCGAGGCAAACAAATCAAGAGACGAAGGAAATAAAAGCCAAACGCACAAATAAATACGCGCACAAGTACATAAATTTAAATTATTTTCGTGGCCCCGGCCTCGCCTTCATTTATGCTTTTTATTTTATTATGCTGCGAGTCCGCTGCAAGGAAACAAGGCTCCAAGGATCCAAGGATCCGGCATTTTGACTAAGGCGAGACGGACTGGCACACTTTTTTTTTGTTCAAGAGTATCTCAAAGTGCGGCGATATCTGTGCACTGAAAACACTTCAGGGAGCTGTCTAAACAGGCTTAAATGTGAGACAAAATATATACAATTAAATTCTTTATTTAAAGGTTTTAAAAATACAAATTTTAAAGGAAAGAAAAATATTGTCAAAACTTAAATATGTTTATATATTTTTGTTGGTCTAAAAAATGTGTCTTTTTAGCTCGTATTTTGCTCTGAAAAATCAGGTTAATATTTTTCATAGTTATAGCCCATTTTTTCTCCAGTGCTTCCTGTATCTGTAGCTGTTAATCTGTATTTGTCTCTGTAACTGTGGCGGCGCATCTTCAGCTGTCTCTTAGCGAACTATGCGACCGCAGCAAACAAATACGTGTGTACAGGCACAGACACACACACATACGCATTGAAGACGTCCTTGGTCCTTGTGTAAGGCATGTTAACTGGGATTTGACAGCTCGTAAATAATATTTCGCTTGTTTGTTGGCTCGGCACCAATGAGAGGAGCAACGTCTCGGCACAAGGACGATACAGAGACAGTGGGGCCAGGAGAGATGGATTTGTTTTTAAAGGGATTTTTATAGTGAGCTAAATCGGGTTTAGGATTAGTTTTGAAAAGTCCTTGAAAGTTTAAGGAATATCCCTCTTAAATATGTATCTTTTTAAATGTGGATTAAGGAAGGCTTTTGCTTCCAAAAACATTTTGATAAGTCCTTTTGCCTTAAGTTAAGTATTAATTGTGTTAAATACTTAAAAATCAAGATAAGAAATTATGGAAAATACTTTTTATTAATTTAATAAAGTATGCATTTTCCTTTTAGAAGAATTTAAGTACAAATTCTTATTTATTTTGTAGTAATTGTATGAAATGTACATTGTAACCTTAATTTCCTGGTAACTCCAACAGTCCTGGGGGCATATTAATTATAATTGTGACTTTTTGACCCCACTGTGACCTATCCGATGGCAGCCATGTGAAAACGAGAAACGCATTTCATTTTTAAGCTTTCATCTCCCTCACAACCCCCGCCCCTCTGCCCTGCTCTGCTTGTTAAACAATCTTTTTACATGACATATGTGAATGGGTGGGTGTCCAAGGAGTCAGATTCTGAGCTGGGAATCTTGGATGGCAAGGCAAATGGTTTGTGGAGAACGAATGCCCTGGCATGTTCCGATTTTTTTTTGCTGTTTGCTGCCACTCTCATTATGCGAACGGAGCCGGAGCTGGAGCTGGAGCCTGCCTCATGCCCGGGCTTATTAAATTTTCATAAGGCTGAGGCGCTCGTAAAAATGCTGTACTCGGCACTTGGTAACTCGGTCGCTTTTAAGCGCAAGTGGATTAAAATTAAAGCATTGAGGGGGAGGTGGAGTAGGCGTAACTTCAAAGACAAGCGCCCTCTGTAATTAAAGCCATGAAAACTGTCCACAATTCGATTGCCAAAAACTGAATTAAAACGGAACTCGACCATCCAAAAAATAAGACGACAAGTGTGTGTGTGTGTGGAAGACAAAGCTAAAGATGGAAACCCAGAGCCAGGAAAGAACTGGAAACCACAGGAGAGATTTGCAGGGCCAAAGGAGGAGCGTAGAAGGAGCGCAGGAGGAGCGCAGGAGTAGCGCTGGAGACCCGCAGGACTCGCTCAACTGGAAGAAGATGATGGCGATGACGAGAACGATGGCGAAGGCGGTAAGAGATAGCTAGGAGTCGCCTTTCCGCTTTTTTCTACACACACATATACACACAGACATATGTCTGTGGGTTAGAGATATGTCGGTTGCACTGGGAAAAATATATATTAATGTAATTTAAAAATAAGATCTTGTTCTTTGCCTAAATAACCTCAGTAGCCTGATTTGTATATATTTTAAAGGCAGCTTTTATGCAATTTTTTGCCTAAATTTAGCTTCAGTTCTCAAGAGATACTTCTCCCAGTGTTTTGCTAGATATATAACGTATCTAGATACATATATGTGGGCTAGGCGTGGCCGCTGGCAATGCTGAAAGTGAAGCATCTTGTGCAATGTAAACGAAACGTAGCCGATAAAAATAATACGAGAGGCAATTTCGATTTATTGACAGGTGCTCGACTTTATTGAAACGTTTAACTGGAAAACCGAATCGAGCCAACTCCATACACACTCTCGTGTGTGTGTGTGTGTGTTTATATGCAAAATTGTGCAAAACGATAAAAATTATGTGAATTTCGTTTTGATTTATCGCTGCGACGCAAGGAGTTGACTGGAGTAGAGTTCAGTGTTTTCGGGAAGCGGCGTATATATATATGCCGGCGCTGGCATAGATTAGGCCCAGATTTATGGGCCTCCTTCGGGGCCAGGATGTGCAGCTGAAATTTGGACAAATTTAATTACAGTTTCACCTTGAGTAAAGTGGAGCCAGGCAAAGGACACGCACTATTTGTCATTCCGAGGCTCCGAGGCTCATAAATTCCGATGTGCATTTAATTTTCGGCAAGCGGCCGGGCACGTCCGCATCAATGCCGAGGCATTATTTAATAATGAAAATTGAATAGTCCTAATTCAAGCCGATGACAAAGTGGTCAGGTGGATATATATGGGACACGTGCCACTCCCACACACACACTTACTCGTACACAGGATGCGGGATACAGGACACCCTCGAATTGTGGTTTTCCTTCTGTCGCTTCCGTTTCCGCATGATTTTTGCAAGCGGGAAAACTCTTAAAGAGAGAGAGAGAGAGAGAGAGAGAGAGAGGAGCGGCGCTAACAAAACATTTGCTAAAACGGAAGACGACAAACGCAGACAAAGGACACACTCAAAGGACTTTCCCCTTTAAGCTTACATAATTTGGAGGAGCGCATGCCGTAAGTCCAAAGACAGGACACGTACGACCACCGAAAAAAATCCCCAGCACTCGTTCTTTTCCTTTTTCTTTTGGGGAGTCCTGGGTAGCCAAAAGGGGCGCCAAAGGTTGCATGTGATTTGTGTCAGCGGCGAAGGATATCGCGCTCCAGGATATGTCCCAGACTATATATTATGCCGCCGGGCGACAGTTACAACAATAAAACATTTCGGATGTCTTGTCTTGTCGCTCGTCTCCGCCGCAGGTCCTGCGGCTCTGCTCTTCGTCATCCTGCCGCTGTTGATTCCCCTCTCTCATCCTGCTGGCCTTCTGGCATTCGGGCAGCCACGCACCTGGCTAAAGGGCTGAAAAGCCCTGGCACTGGGCTCGTAATGAACGATGCCTGGCATTTTCTTGTTATTTTTTCATGCCACAACCGGCGGCGGGTGGACCGAAGCCGGGGCGACATTATCCTTGTAGTTAATGTGGGCGCCCGGCTTTTACAGGCAATGCACGCATTTACCTTTCACATTGGTACAGTGGGAAAAATATTAATAATAAAAAGGAATTTCTAGAAATTCAAATTAAAGTTAAGGTTAGAGGTAGATCCCTTCAAAATAAAGTTAAATAAAATATTTACTTGGGTTAATAACCCCTTCTAAGAGTATTTTCCAATAAATTACTTGGCTTATTAATTGTGAATTACATTTTAAAAATAAATAAACAAATATCTAGCAGCCATAGATGAACCACTCTCCTTAAAAAATGATTCACCAGTAAACCAAAACGAAACAAAAACCAAAATGTTACCTCGAATCCTAAGATCCAGCCTTGCCTGGCGCCGCTGTCTCTCCGATGCGGCCTCGGGACGTTCCAAGGATCCCATTTACCAGACCTTTCTGGATAAGGTGCGTGAGTATCGCCTCAAGAGTCCCACGGGCAAGCCCGTAGATCCTACGCCAGAGTACGAAATCGAACTGAAGGAGGCCCTCGATAAGTTGGCCCTCCAATATGGTGGCGGTGAGGGAATCGATCTGCTGGAGTTTCCCAAATTCAAGTTGCCCGACGTTGAAATGGATCCCATTTCCATTCTCGATTCGTAAGTTTTCCCCAAGTTCATTAGGTTTTTTAGGAGTAATTAAGAGTAAAAGTTGAACTATTTTATAAAGACCCGAAGGAGATGAATGTGGCAAGAAAGAAGGGCATACCACGAAGGAGGCCAAGGATACAAAGGATACAAAGAAAGATGGGAAAGAAGAGAAAGGAGAGAAGGCCAAGAAGGCCAAAGATAACAAGGATAAAAAGAAGTAGTTCGAAATAATTAACCATAAATTTATGTTTTACACTTTTAACCGCACTTTTTGCTCAAGTTCTTAATAAAGTTGGCCCACTGTACAGGTTGATGTGCTGCCTGGGCAGGCCTCACAGCGGAGATAATGGTACCGCAGTGTCCTTTATCCTTCATCAGCCGCGGATTGCCACGTCCCAGGCCCTTGCCACTGACTTGGCTTGGCGGTTGACTGGCAAATAGCGCGTCACGCATACGCACCGTGCGCCATGCAGGTGCCTGCCTGCCTCTGCGTGCGGAAGTGACAATGAGAATGCATTTAAAATTCATTAATTGAGCGCATTTCCTGCACTGTAATTGAGGGCAGCTCAGCTCGCTTTCTTTTCGTTTTCCCGCTTTCTCGCTTTCCTCCTTTAAATGCAATTTTAAGGCCTTCAGAAAGCCCAAAAACTTTACTTCACACTGCATAAATTAATTGAGTCTTCAAACAACAGACTGTGTCTGCGGTTTGCCTTGTGTGTGTGTTGGGGTGTGTGTGTGTGTGTGCAAAGCCAGCCTCCAGTCTCCGTGGGCAACCGCACCATCAAAAACTTTTGCCTCTGGCTCCTCGACGTCCTGGCGAACTGCACCGACTAATGCATTTTTCATGCCCAGTTTTGAATGGCAGCCTCCTCGGCGTCTGCTCTGATGCAATCGAATTAAAATTTATGACAAAACCATTAACAAAGTTGCCGGTTACCACAGGTTACTCTCCTCCTCTCCTCTCCTGTTCCTGGACTTTTGCCAGTCACCAAGCCAACAAGGAGGTCACATGCAAAAAACTTCCTTCTTTCGTTTTAAGAGACTCACCTCTTCGGTCTGCGGCTAAACTTTGCGCAAATTAATCGATGGCTGCCAACGATTTAAGTTTCGTTTTTAATTAGGCAGAGGCTATAGGGATATTTAACTGAAGGATCAATATAAAATAAAGAAAGTAGGGACATAAATTTGTAAAAATATATTTGAAATACAAGTAGAGAGAGTGTGGGAAGCAAGTCAAGGATTCTTTTAATAAATCAAACTTGCGAAACCAAAACAAACTCGGAACGACCAGGGTTAAATTCAAATGAAGTCGGTTAACAATTTCCCAGAGCACCGGCAATTGGTATACGTGGCTATTTGACTTGTTACATTTATTTCCAGACAATGAAATAACCAAACGGTTCCTAGGCTTTGCTCCTGCTCGAGCCTGGGCCACCTCCGCGTGGCCATAAATGTTTAATGGCCTCCCTGCTAGCCCCATTTTATGCCATGTTCTATTTGCGCATACCACAAATGTCTGGCCAAGTGGCCGACAATGGCCCCGAAGGACCATAGGCAGTAGAGGTCCTACTCCCAGGTTCCTTTTCCAAGTTCCCCATTTCCAAGTCCAAAGCAAACGGCTCGAGTGTGCCGGCATCTCAGACATCTCACGATCTCAAGACTTCACAGCCGCGTGGGCTCGTCCCGTGCTGTCTCCTGGCAGTTATCCTGGTCGAGCATCCTGCGAGTCTGGCCGGGGCGATAAAACGCTTCAATGTTCACTTATTGGCTGGGCGTGAGGAATTTTTATATTAATTTATTGGTCTGACTGGGAGTCGTCGGCTGGCCGGGTTTTAAATTATGAATCGAATTGGAACTGGAACAGGTTTTGCAGGACGTCGACTTCAAGGTTCGTTGGCGGCAGGATTCCTCTTTTTTGCGTACATTTTATATGTATATGTGTGAATGTATATTCCTTTGTGTCTTTTTTTTTCAATTTCTCTTGTGCCGGATTCGGTTTTAATGGCTTTTTAAATGCCAACTGATAAATGGCCAGGCAGCAGCATGACAAATGAGATTTCCGCTCCGGGTTTCGGGCATAAAGTGTTCGTTCCTGTTTTTTGTTTTTAACGCTCAGCGGATTATTAACTTATATGGCAAGGAGCTCATTAATAATTCGCTTATAAAGTGAAATGGCAAAGGGAAACACTCAATGTGCGCAAAGATTAAACAAAGGTCTCTCCTTACCGCGCGACAAGTTTGCCGCCTGTTTTTATTTTCATGTTAAAATATTGCGCATACGCCCGGTCCGCCCCGGGTCCCCGGAGATTAAGCCACCGCTTGACATCGAAATTAAATGCAAAGCAACAAACGGCCAGGCTAACCCAGTCAGCTTTTTCGCAGGCACTTAGCTCCAGCCGTTCAAGTTTTCAGTTTGTTCTGCTTTTTTTTTTGTGTTTTTCCGAAGGACAGGCGGCACAAGGACAGTTGGCAGACTGAACTTTTCGCGTAATTTCACGTATTTTGTGCAAATACGCTCAAATATGCCACACGACGAGCGGGCAAACAAACAAAACTGTTTTCTTTCTCTCTGCCTTGGCCTGCCTTGCCTTCCTGCCAAGTTTCCTTATTTTCCCCGGGAATTTATCCTCGCCTTGGTCCTCCATTTTGTCTGGCTCACAACTGGAGACTGTTGTCAGTTTTTATGTAAAATTAAATTTTATTTATTCATACATTATTGCACTAATGCCACCTGTCAAGCGATTGCCGAAACATTTGATATGAAATTGTATATTTTCCAACAGAGACTTTTAATATTTGACCAGGTGCTTAGTGTTCTTCGAAAGAAAATTGAGAAATTAAGCTGTTAAAATCTTAAATATTATACATTTTAGAGTGGAGTTTAGAGGGGTTTTATTATTACTTGTTTTTACAGTTTTCATATATTTGTAGAAATTAGTATTTGTAGAAATGTTTTAAAAATATATTAATATATTTTTGATTCTTTCTGAATCCATTTTATGATTTTAAATATTAACTTTTTAATAATTCTTTTATAACAAATGTTTTATAAATATATTAATATATATAAGGCTTTCTCAATCTTAAATATTAACTTTTTAAACAAGAGTTAAAAGGGGTTTTATTATTACTGTTTCATATTTAAATTAAATATTTAAAAAAAGATTAGACTTGGGTTTACAAATTATTTTATTATATTCTATTAAATATATACTTTTTTCTTAAGGTTCCTTATAAGTTATAATACATATTTTCTTATTCATCAATCCTTGTTAACGTCCTTTAAAAAAATCATATTTTCTTAATCTAAACAGTTTTATTTACTATTGTTATTATTAGATTTTTATCCATTTTTAAATTAGTGCAACAGTTTACTTAGTTTATACGTTTATTTATATTTTTATAATTTGTCTGTTTGTTAAAAAATATTTTACTAAGCTGAAGTCGAATTTTGGTTAAAAATTCAGCTACCAAGTATTACAAATAATTCCTAAAAATAATGATTAACGGTGCTTGCTTTATTAAATTCTTTGCACTCTTAAGATATATCTAAAAAGTGACTTCTATGATTAGAAAACAGAGATGATCCCCACTATTATAACCTAAGGTCAACGCCACTAAAAGTCCAATTAACTCGACTTCCGTAATACTTTCCCCTCTGAAATCCCTCTGCTTATGAGAAAAATTCCGCCTGTTAAAACCAACTAATTGGAGCCACTCAATCACTTTTCCTTCCTCTGACTTGTTTATCTTTTTTTTTTTTTGCTTTTGGCAAATAATACCGAAAAGTGCAATATCATTGCTATTTGTTTTTGTGTGCAATGCTTGGAGGGCAAACAATGAGGCTGCAGTTTCAATAAGTCGGGATGGAGCAAAAGGCAGCAGAGAACATCTTAAATGGATTAAAAACCAATGGAAATTAAATTGAATTTATCCGAGTAGAAGGGGCTTTTCTTTCCCTCACTCCACCTTGGAAGGATAACTCAGGGTTTTACTATTCATTGGGCGACTCCTTAAAGACAATCAACAACATTGTATTCGACATACGCTTTAAGCTCCAATTGTTTTTAAACGATGGCCCATACATACATATATAGGGGAAAAGTTGAAGCTGAAAAGTGATTTGCCGTAACGTTTTGTGGCTCTTTCTCTCTCTCGATTTAGTCGTAAAAATGTTGGCAGCACACACAAAACACCACACAAGCACAAGCGAAAAAGGAATAGGATACAAAGGACTCTGGCATAAATCGAGGCGCTGTCGCAGGACTAAACTGATTTTTATGCCAGCCAAAAGAAAAGAAACGAGGAAAAGCATCGCCCCGAGAATACAAAACAATAGTGCGTAAAGATGGGCAAATTGTCTATTTAGAAAAAAACGAAAAAAAAAACCAAGAAAAAAAACAAAGAAAAGGGATACAAGGTCAGTCGTTGCTCCTTGCTGGGGGCCGGGCGGGGGGTCAGAATGATGTCCTGTTTAGTGCTGGCTCAACGAAGCTCAACATTTTATAGACTATAGACAAACTCTGAATAATTTATGCGCCATAAAAATGAAATCGAATTGCGATTCGCAGTCTCGGCTTTCTGCCCTTTTCAAAAGAGTCATCAAGGGGCAATTTATGGCCAGCTGACCGATCCTGTTGCTCCTGCTGCTCCTACTGCTCCTGCAGGGACCTTTCTCTCTCGCAGCGGGACATATGTGTGTCAGGTAAGCGCAAAACACTTGACGTTCGTTTTATGCAAATTAGTTTCAAATAACAAACGCCAGCAGCCAACGGCAGCCAAAAAGTTGTTACATAAATTTCCCCAGCAGAACTGCTGAAAAATAAATTAAATTAAATGAAGTTGAAAACTGCGACAAAGCAGCAGCAACAGCAGCAGCATCCCCAAAAATTTCCGCACCGAACCGACAAAATATTTGTTTATGGCTGGGAAAATTTATGTAAAAGAGCTTAAAATGATACGCGACAAGCGCAAAAATGCAATGAAAATATTTCCCAGCTCATCGCCAGCGATGTTTGGCAATTTTGTAATCAAATTAAGGTGCCAGCTCCCGCTCTCTGCAATATTTCAGCAGTTATTATTGCCAAAGTTTAAACAAAAGCGAGTGCGCTTTCCCCACGGGGGAAATTAGTTTTCCGGGTTTGATTGAAATTTGGAGAGGAGCAGGAGCAGGAGCCGGAGTCCTTCTGCATTGGAATTTAATTGAAAGATAGTTCCTCGATACCAAGCCATATGAAATTGCAAGAAATCTTTGCACGGTCCCCAGACGTGATCTCGTTTCCCGATGCGTTCTGCTGTCATTGTCTTGGCCCTGCGCCGAATCCCTACTACTACCCGCCGGGTCGCCTAGGTGACGTGACATTGGCCGGGACGTGCTCCACATTAGCTGCATCCAGCGGTGGCGCAACGTAAACATAATCATCGCCTTGCACCGCACAACCACTACCAGACTTGGAAGGCACCCAAACACCCAACCACCCAAGTCCCTATGCAGCTCCATACTCATGTGCACTTGGAATAAAATGAAGACTAAGCTGCAGAAATTCGTTACTTTGGGGAGGTTGATAGGTACATAGATAGATCGATAGATATATAAATACACAGATACATAGATAAATAGATGAATATATAGAAAGATATTTAAAAATATATTACAAATAAATTATTAAGCATTTTTGTACATTTATTTAATTAAGAATTCGATTGACTTTAGGGGTTTGCGACTTTATTTCCTTGAAGAATGTCTTGTGGAATTTCTTTAAAAATAAATTACAAAACATATTTCCATTATTATTATACAAAATATATGATTATTATTATGTTAACAAATTTATTCAAATATATTTACATATTTATTTACATATTTACATATTTATTTATATATTTACATGTTTTTTTAGAGATAATAACCTAAAACCTGGCTAGAAAGATGAAAATAACATTTTGCATAAATTAAAAAATATATGTAGGACTTAAGTTCATCTTTTGTAGAGCAAATAGCTTCCAAGACCTTGCTAAAAATATTCAAGTAGTATTTCAAAACATAAAAAAATACAAAATACATGTTTATAAATATAGAAATTCATTATTTTAAATAAAAACATGTTTTATTTCCTCCACTTTTTATTTTTAATAACTTATTAAATACCCCTAATCATAAGAAATCTTTTCTAGACACTCTATATATATTTTTAATACTCCCAAAAATTCCTCAAAATATTATTAATGTAATTTAAATGAATTTTTAATAATTAATGTATTAGCGATTATTCATTTTCTTCTTTAAGCGTTCACTCGGGCATAGTTCGGTCTAACTTCATAAACAAATAGTGGATTTTCTATAAATTCTAGTTCGCATTAGCTCTCACAATCTTCTCCCAGTGCACATCGTTGTCGCATGAAAAGTGGAAAATCGGGTTAACAGTGCCAAAAACGCAGACAATGGCAACGTTGACTGCGGTTCGCGATAAATCAGCAACAATACATTCCCAAACTCCGACCTCTATTGCCATTCTGCGCCACGGCAAGCGCGCGAGCTTAGCTCAGGTCGTGTGGTGGGTGGCAGGGGGTGGCAGAAATAGATTTAAAATTTATAAATTATGAGCATTTGTTGCAGCAAATTGAAATGTTACGCTGGCTGCGTGTTGATACCACCGCCATCCGCGATGGATGGCTGAAAATGGTGTACTTTAAAATGCGTCACATTCAATTTGGTCAACAAATAAATATTTAAAAGCCAAATAAAAGCGAGCGTGTTTTCCACAGGGGGAGAGAGCAGAGTAATGCCAGGGACTGGGATAATTTGATAGGGGAGATAGTTGCAAAGGGAAAGTTTAAACAATAAAAGAGGAGAGCGAAAGAGGTGATATGTAGGTGCGCGATTTTGGTATGTGTTTTAAGGTTAATGTAATTTTGGTAATTAAGGTTGGGATGGCATATCGATAAATCTATCACATATCGAAATAAATCAATATTTGAATGTTGCGATATATGCTCAATAAATCAATAATCTTTTTGATATAAAGAACTGCGTCAAAGAAGAGCTTAAGCTTAGTTAAAAAAATATGAATTTCTAAAATACCAATTAATAATTTGTTTTTTAAGGTATTTTGAATATAGTCGATAAGAAATACAAGTAAATTAAGCAACTCTTTGGAATATTTGTTCGATATTATCGAAAATAGCGATATTCAAACATTAATTGCATTATTTAAAATTATATTAAATTTCGATTTATTAAAATTTACGATATTTTCTATATGATATTGATATTCTTATTCATTATCTAAATTTTTCCTGTTGATCAATAGCTTAGCTTTCTTTCAGCTTAAGGGGAAATTAAGTGTTCACTTAAAAACTAGCAGAAAGTCTTTAATAACAAATTCAAAAGTCTGTAATAATTAATTTCTATTTTAAGGTTAAACATTTTGAAATTAAAGAAATATATAAGACACATACTTTCAAGGGTCCTAAATTACCTAATTTACTATACTAAATAATCTTCGTAGGCTTCATTTATTTTTCCTAAATTTGTATTTACTTTCAGGCCAAGTAAACAACTTTTAAAGCAATTTTATTAACATCTCCCTCTCTCCCACTTACAAGAAACTAAGAGCCAACTGTCATAAAACCACTTTAATGCGATTAAATATAATTTATTTAGGCCATTTAAATTTTGGAAAGTTTAACCAATAATGAAAGAATAAGCTGTCTCTGTTTCCCAACTCATTAAACCAACTTTAAGCATACTGAAGAACCACACTTGATTTGAAATTTAAGCTAATTGAGTAATCAAAATTTCAGGCAAATATTTGCCAAGCTCCCTCATGCCTCATCTCATGCCAAAAAGTATTGACAATTTCATTTTGGCATAGAAAATTTGTTTGCTCGCTTCCAGCAGCGGCAGCAGCAGGAGCAGAACACTATAAATCATTGGCTTAGTTTATTTCAAGTTGTGGACAGTACGTAGTACGTACCCCTTTTTGGCTCCCGCCGAAAAATACGAAACGATATTCAGATATATTCAGCCGCCACACTCATCCATTTGGGATGATTTTATGGCAACCATTTTCATATTCATGCTCGTATATCAAAAACCATTTCAAAATGGCTGTGCGTCGCTTTTGCGGTGGCAAAAGCATAATAAAATGCAGATAACGGCAATCAAATTTACTGGGCACCACCGCGGGGTGGTGGTGGTGGTTTTTGGGGGGGCGGCACGAGGATGGGGATGCCATAGCGGAGCTCCACTTGGAGCTCAAATGGAAGGAAAATATCGAATAAAAATATTTCAATAATTCCCAGGCAAACAACGAGGCAATTAATTAACAAAATATTTATTTCCCTCTAACATCTCATATTTCTTTCGGTCCTCGAGCAGCCTCCTCATCCTCCATCTCCCCCTCCTCCTGCGGCCACTATTCCTAAGGCCTGATGGAATTTCCTGGCGATGGGTTAGGCGTGTTCGGCTTATAAGGTTAGGATTCTTTCCCGATTTGTTTTGGCCACGTAATTAATTTTGCAGACATTTAAACAGGGACAGGAGCTGCCTTTTTTTTGTATATCCTCGCTCTGGTACTCATATTTATGCTAATCAAACAGAATCCTGACCTCGGGCGGAATCAGCAAGACAAACAAATCCGGGACGCAAAACCCGGTGCTGGAACAAACCAGACTTTTGGGTAGGGTTGCGCCTTCCTTCCACCTATTCTGGGGCAAGGGCAAGGGCAAGGGCAAGGCTGCGCCACGCCCCCAGGGGGCTGCTGGGCTCTGCTCGGCTTGTTTATAAAAATAATTAAGAAATATTTTCATGTTTTATAACTTTTGTGCAGCACGAAAACTTTTTAAATAGACAAACTTTTGTTGCCGTCGCCGCCGCTGCCGCTGCTGCTGCTTGTTTACTTACAAAATGTGTTCCTGCGCTTCGCCTTCCCCGCAAAGATGAGCCTCTCCTTCCCCCCGTATCTGATGGATACATTTGGAAATCTCGAAGCAGCTAACAACATACTTCATTATAATATTTTGACTTTCAACTTGCCGGAGAGTGTCCGTCCAAGACCTTGATAAGCCTCTGAGCCGTTACAACTGCACAGGGAGAAATGGGTATAGGAAAGGCTTTAAGAAGGCTTCTTTTGATATATTATATTATTAAATTAAATGTTGGTATACCCTAAAATATTTTATTTAAATAAATAAAGAAGGTTTCTTGGAAATCTAAAAGTTGTATCTACTTTTTCTCTTTAATTTGTTGTTGGTCTTAAAAATTAAACTATATTTTTTTGTGGGAGTGCACAAACTTCCCGCCGCTTCTCCGGTTATTGTTCTTGGTATTGTTGTGCCGGCTTTTGGCCCTGAGGCGCAACATCGACGGTGGCATCGCCGGGCTGGTGGTGAGAGTGTTCCCTTGACAAAATGTCTAATTTCCGAGCAGGAAAGCAAGAAATTACTTTATGGTTTGTTAATAGCGGGCGGCCTCTTCAAAAGCAGCCACGATCCTTGGGCTTTCTGCGTCTGTGTGCGTCTGTTGTCTCCCAAGTTGTGGCTTAAATGCTGTGACATATTTCGCAGGATGCTCCAGCGCCAGTGCTCCTGCTGACCAGTTTTTTTTTTCCCCGGCGGCCAAAGGAGAGCCCATTTGGCCTAGGACGAGCCACATTTAATGGGAATTTAAACGGTAACAATTACAGGAGGAGGCAATGGGATGGGGTGGGAAGGACCCACCACCACCACCACCTGTCAAGTCAATGAAACTTTCGCTGCGCTATTGAACATTTTGGCGTGTGCGAGCCACAACGACACCTGGTCCTGGTCCTGTCCCTGTGCACTCCTGCTTGTCTGCTTGTCCCCACTGTTTGTGGTCTACACAAAACTTTTGGCTAACGACTTGGCCAGCGGAAATGGCCAGGACAGCCGCAGGCATGCGCTGGAATTTCATCATCTTGGCGAATTTATTTTTATTTGCCTCTTCGATGGCTCCACGTGGAATTTTTTTTTTGTGTGTGGGTCCTTTCTAGTTTGGTTTCGCTTGTATTCCCTATTTATGCATGTGGGAGGAAGCTATGATAACATTGGCTAGACGCAGGAATAACAAAGTAGCTCGAGCATGGATTATGTTTCCAGGGTAATGGGTTTCTCTGGAGAAAAGGGTACAGTGGGTGGACTATAACTTGTATATTTATTCAAACATAGCTTAATTAAGTCTCATTCTTAGGGAAAAAGTATATAATACTTGATAAATAAAATAAGACAAAGAGACTTTCTTTCCTGACAACCAAAATTAATTAAATAAAAATATAAATAACCTATTTTACATTCAAGTATTCCTAATATGTATAACAATAATAATTGAATCTATTCTTATAGAACATATGTATAATAGTTTATAAATAAATTTAATTAAAAAGACTTTCTTTTCTGACAACCAAAATTCATTGTTTAAAATTATAAATAACTTATTTTACAGTCAAGTATTTCTAATATATATTATTTTAAGCCTATATATTTTTTAAGGCTATCAAAAATAATTTAGAAAACTGGCTACCTTATCTTAATACTTTTCAAACAACCTAAACTCATTATAAAAATGCTAAGCTATCTTTATTTTATAAAGATATTTGTACAGTTAGTTATTTGTGAATTTTTTATTTTTAATGCCTTCAAAAAATGCACCAAATTCCCTTTGTTTATAATAATAAAAAAGGAAAATGTCTTGGCAGTCGGTTAAATAGCTGTCGGAACCACGCCGATTCCAATTATCTGTGGAGTGTGCCTACTGGCCCCCTCTTGGAGTACAGTTCTTCCTCCTCCAGGCTCCAGGCTCCTCGGGCCTCGAGGTTCTCACCCAGTTCTTGTGGGATGTTTTTCAGCGTCTGTCTGCGGCCTGCATTTTTGCGCCCTTTGCGACGATACAAGTTTTTGCATTGCCAACATTTTTCTGTGTGTTTTGTCGCTTTCCCCTCCGGAATTTTCCGCTTTTTGTTTTTTCGCCACTCGGCAGTCGGCACTCGGCTTGTATTTGCCAATTTTGTGTGCTGCCCACAACAAGGACACCAGGCAGCAGGAGCAGGAGCAGGAGCAGGAGCAGGGAGCAGGAGCAGAAACAGCAGCTACAAGCAGCACAGAACTGCAAGGACCTCGGGGCTAGAGGGCAGAGAACGTGGACGAGGAGGAGGACGAGGAGGAGGAGCAGGCGAAACTAATTTCTTCCCGGGATTTCGGCTTCTTTTGTATCGTTTATGTGTGTGTGTGTCTCTCTCTGTGTGTGTTTGTGTGTTTGTTTGTGGCTCGCGGCAGAGTTAAGTTTTTCCCATTTTCCCCATTGTTGCCGAGGAGGGTTTTACTCCAGTTTTTCCTTGTTCGTCCTGGCCAGCTAGCTTGTTAGCCAGTTGCTGCTCTCAAATGGCATTTCCTGCCGCCTGCCGCTTGCCGCTTGCCATCGCCGCTGCCGGCGGGCAAAATATTTAAATTATTATTTTCGTCTTTGCCGAAGAAAGGCAAATTTGATTAGGAAAATAAATGCTACCCCGGGGACTTAACATGCCATTCCAATTTGAGCCAATTTACCTCAGACACACAAGCAACGCACACACAGGCAGGCACACCTGAGCTGTGTGAGAAAATCGGAAGTCGTAAATCCCCAGAACATAAAATAATAAAAAAAAGAAAGAACAAAAAAACGAGATTTTTTGGGGAATTTTGAGCTGCAGATGATGCGTTTTCTTGTTAATTAGTTGCAGTCTGTTTATGCTGCGTAATTTATGGCATGTGTTCCGCATTTCCCTCTCCAGTCAATGGCCTGTACAGCAGGGCACTGAGAGAAAAGTGTATTACTATTCATTGGGGAAATTTTTTAAAGGGAGAAGAAAGAAAAGTAACCGTACTTACCTTACTTAGCTTTAAAAAAGAGAGGAATAAACGTATCACTTCAAGTTTATTATGAAAATGTAAAATATAATATTAAAAATTCCGTTTTTTTTTCAACACTATTTATTAATATTTAATATAGATATAACTTCTCAACACTATTTGGTGGTATTGTGTTGAGTATAAACAGAATTTTTATATTAAATTTAAAAAAAATGGTGTATAAGCAATGAACAGCTTTATTTATTTAATTAAAGATAAACTTTAAACGCGTTTTTCTCAAAACTACTTTTTCAAAGTCCGTGTTCACTGCCATTTGAAAACTACT
>JAEIIU010056761.1:319-30001 GCA_018874675.1 Drosophila baimaii | reverse complement strand
CCTTAATTCATTAATTTAAAGATAAATAAAGAAAAACATCATATTAAAATGTAATAAATAAAAGCAAAGAAAATTTATACCCAACACTGTTAGTAGTATAGTGTTGAGTACAAACAGAATCTTGCAACACTATTTAGTAGTACAGTGTTGAAATAAATATAAATTCCTATGTGCTCTTTTACCAAAAATTAATTATGTGATAATAATAAGTAGCTTAAATAATTAAAATAAATATTATGATTTCTTAAAATACACCTTATACATTTTGTATAGTACCGAAAAAGAACAGAGTAAGTTTTCTATCAATTAAGATATTATTTTTTGGCAATTTAAATACTGTAAAAGTATATTATTTTACTGTGTTTCTTCCTTTAACTTGTATTTTAAAACAATTATTTCAGGATATTACATAATTTTTCTGCTCACAAACTCTGTTCCCTGCAATGCCAATCACTCATAATTTTTCGCTCCCTGTCTTTCCTTCCGTGTAGAGTTCACTGAGGGCGTGAGGTCAGGGCCTGGCTGTCTTGTTGCTGGGCTATCCGATATAATTCACATTCAATTTCCATTTTCAATCTGCGGCCGCGGCACCCGGGGCCACATTACATACATACACATATGTGTGTGTCGCGCCGCCCAGATGCTCCGCGCGCCGTCAGTTGCAGCCACAGCGCGTAGCATCATCAACCCCTTGTGGCAGAGAGAGGAGAGATGCTGCTGTAAACAAAACATTCATCAAAATTTTATACACTCAACATGTGCCACGCCTGGCTGCAGTGTTTCCCCCTTCTCCCCCTGCCACGGGCTGACAATATTTGTTTGTGTTCGCGGCTCCTGGCATCGATTTTGAATGTTCTTTGAAAAATCACAACTAATTAACTTTGGCCATAGCTCCAAAATTCGGGGGAAGTTTTTGGGGGGTGTTGTTGGGGTTTAGTTTTGGGGGGAGGTGTTATTGCCCTTTGGCACTGGCTGCCAGATGTGGGAGTCTGAAGATATACATATATTTATAGTAAAGGTAGTTCGCCTGACATCCGGTCGGTTCTGTGATAAGAAATCTCCGCTAAATGAGGCCCATCAACGACAGAGGTGAGTTGCAGCGGGATTTATTATGGGAAGGCAGCAGAGAGAGCAGGGGCTTCCCCTGACAGGGCACAACTTTCCTCAAAGTTCAGCAGACTGTGAAGGGAAATCCCGCAGGCCAAGATAATCTTTTGACTTCTCATTTGTACATACTCTACTCGCTAACTTATATGTTTCTCAGGACTTAAGCGGGAAATGTGACTTCAAATAGTGATTTTTACATGAAAAAAACTATGGATAAAATGTTTTAAAATATTATAATAAAAGAATTCATCAAAGAAAGTGCGAATAAGCTGTTTTTTTCTACCCTTTATTAGCAGTATCTACCAGCCACAGTCTCTTTTCGAAAGGTAAACTTTCGTTAATTGCAACAATCGTGGCTGCATGGCCAAAAGCTGTGAAAAAAAGTGGATAAAAATGAGTAATTTTTAGCGAGACTCGTTTGCATTCTGCGGCTGCTCCTGATTGCTTCCTGGTGAGTGCCTCCATTGTCCTGGCCAACCAGAACTTCTGGTTGTCGATGAGAGAAGAGAGAGAAAGCGGGTAAATTGTTGAAAAGTTCCTCCGATTTTCCAGGTGGCGGAGAGACAATGAAGGTATTTATTAAAACAAACTTGGGCCGAATCCACATTGGCCTTGGGGCGAAAGTTTTTCGCGGAGTTGCAGGAGATGCATAAATGTCACTTACGCGCTTCTTGACGCCAGGCTACCCCCGCCATTGTCCTGGCCGCGTTAGCGTCAGCTATTGAGGGAATTGCCAGAGTGACAATTTCGACAGGCCAGGCAGGCAGTCCTTGGAGGGAAGTGAGGCATCGTCGTCGTCGTCTGGCCAAAGTGTAAGTGCAAATTCAGTTTGGTTTAATTTCGACAGGCTGCGGTCGCGCTGCTGCCTTCTCCATTGACCAAAAGCTGTGAACGTCGAGCCAGTCGAGCGTCCTGCCTCCAGAGTCCAGGGGACCTTCTCCTCCTTCGTCCTCGTCCTGCGATCTTTATTAAGTTTTCGCTTACTTTTCGCCAAGTGCGACAGAAAGTTTCCGCCTTCGACTTCGGCGCAAGTTTGCCTTCAAACAGTTTTCCCTGTTTTTCTACATTTCGGCTTTTGTTTTCTGGTGCAGATTTCATCTAGCCAGTGAAAACTTTCTTCCCACTCCACAGCCACCCTGTCCCCCTCCCTTCGTCGCCCCTGGCCAAGTGTCCTCTGCAAATTTGTTGTCTATCGCTTCCTTTTGGCCACCTCCAGATTTGGTCAGTAGTGCAAGAAAAAAGTGCAGCAACTTTTGCATTGGCAGCAAATTAATATTTTCCAAATATTTGCCAAAGTTTTGCCCCCCTTTTCCCCCCTTTTTTGTGGAGAACAACGAAAAAGGGAAGTGCCAAGAAAAATAATTTGAGCATTTCATTGATTTCCATTCCACTGTGGCCTGGCTGTTATTCTTCTTCCTTTTTTTTTTTGTTCTACAGATTTGTGGAAAATTGAAAATAAAAAAAAAACTTTTTATTGACAGTGAATTAATGTTTGTGGAATATTTTTTAGCAAAATGCAGACAAATACTTCAGGTCACTTCAGCAGGACTAAGTGTGTTCATTTGGCCTGAGCCCTGGAAAATATATACAAATTTCGGAGGATACATAGTCAGGATGTGGTGGATGGTAGTCCTTGCACCTGTGTTCATTTTGCCAGGGAAACGCACCAAATCCGAGTTTTATTTGTGCTCTTCTCTGGTCTGCTGCAAATATGCTCGATTGCATTTGAGTTATTGCTCGGCCAAAGTTGACAGGCGGACGAGTTCCTCCGTGTGGAATCCTGCAGACACTTTCCCAGTGCCTGGAATCTGTCGCCTCCCCAAATATCTGCTCCATGTTCATGTGCATTTCATCTCCCGCTCTCTCTCTCTCTCTGTCTGTCGTGCGAGTACATTTTCAATATTTTGGTATTTATCTTGTCGGACAATAAAATAAAGCAAAACACAACGAGGCACGAAGGGAGAGTGGTGCCAGGGAATGCCCAAGTGGGTCAACTAGGGTCCTCCTCCATGCGACTGCTCTAGTTCCGAGTGCCACAGGAATTTGAATTTACAAGTTCGAATTCTCTTTAAGCATTTTGTAAGCTGTTCCGGTCTTGGCCATTGAAAAACAACGTAAGCTGCTTGCACTACTAGAGTCCCCGGGAGTTCTTGTGGGATGCACTGAGCCGAAAGTTGAGGGTTTTAGCAAAAATATGGGTTGAAAAAATGAAATACTTTTTTTTTATGTTGAAAAAATGTTAATTTTAATTATTAAACGCCTGTTTTTTATTAGGAGCATTATAGATTCAAGTAATTTAATTTGTGTATTGCTAGAAGCAGTTGGGAATTATAAGGAAATAAAGGTAAATTCATGCGGAAAATGAATTATTTGTTCATTTTAAATGCTGACTATGGAAATTTAATTATAAACCATGCATGTTAGTGGTTTTATTCAATCAGATTTATGTATATATTGTAGATATACTGCTCAGAACTACTTGGGAATTACAGTGACTTCTTAAGTAAACCAAAGAGATGCAAAAGAAAGCGATCCAAATTCAAATAATAATAATAATAAATCCAAATAAAATCCAATATGTACTTAACACTTTGTACCTATAAACTGCTCAGAATTACTTGGGATTTATAGTGATATATGTAGGTAAAAAGGGAGAGACATAAAGATACAAATATTTTTCAGCTTAATAAAATTTAAATGGTTTAATTCCAATAAAATCCATGACATATTCATCACTTTATACTCAAAATTTGACACCTTACTTTCCGGTCAGTGAACCCTATAAATTCTAAGCTGTCTTTGTAAAAAGACACCCACATAAATATATATATTTTTTACCCAATATATTTTTACCCATAATATTATCCTGAAACAAGCGATGCAGGAGGAGCAGAGGCTGTGCCGTCAGCAAGTCATAGACGAGACTTTGCCACAGTTGATCGAGTTGCTGTTGGTATCCGAGCCCAAGCGCCACTGCGAGTTCTGTGTGGAGAAGACCAACGATCTCTCACCCGACGACTACGAAAGCTGCCTGAACTATGCCAGAAACTATCTGCAAGTATATGGCCACGAGGAGTGCAATCCCATGGCGGTGTCCAGACTGATGCAACATTTCGAGGAACGTTTCGAGTCCGAACAGCAGTCCGAGTACGCCAACACCTTTCAGCAACTGGCCAATGTGGTGCTGAACGATGAGGTGTGCCAGAACCATGTCCAGCCGAACATGCAGTGGCGTCTCCTGGAGTTTATGCTCTCCGTGAACTATAAGGTCTTCAAGAAGATTAGGACATATCCCACGGAAATGGAGGAGATACGCAAGAGTATCCTGAAGTCCCTGGCCCTGGCCACCAACACCGACGATTGGGCTGCTCAAGAGGCGGCAGAGGCTGAGGGACAGCCGCTATTAGAAAAAATATTCAAAAGCTGCAGGGACGACAGCTACCCTCTCAACCTACCAGAGCCGCCTTGCACATCCTTTGACATGGCTAATGCCGGAGGCGGAGGCTATAACTGGCACAAAGAGACCAGCCGCCGCTATGCCCAGAATACCCAGAGTGAGGCCTGTGGCCGCCGCCAGGAGCCGGACTTAAGGAGAGTCGCACTCGATCTCGCCCAACATGAGAGCAAGCACCAGCGTAGGTTGGGAAATCCAAAGCAAGTCAAGATCAAGGAAAACTTCACCACCGAAGAGGCCAAGATGGATCTTAAGCTTTATTTCCAGCCGCTAGAGACGGATGTCGAAAAACCCACCAAGGTTAACTATTACCGGGGACCCCATGATATCCTAGCCCAGATTCAATCGCCGGGCTGTCAAGTGGATGTCCATGTGCACAGTCAGCCACGGATGCTGGCCAGCACCTTTAACCAGAGCTATGGCAAGCGGTTGCTCTACCAGCTCCGGAAGAGCCGGAACTATCTGCGTGAAATGGACGAGGAGCATCAGCTTATGAGGGAGCTGGTCATTCTCTTTTTCGCCCCGGTGGACACGGATTACTTTCAGTGGGTTAACCAGACCCCTGTGCTGCGGTCAGATGATTCTCTGCCTGATGGCCTCAGCCAAATTCGGGGATGTCCACTGTTGGCTAGGGTTTTGGAGGCCATAGAGCAGATGCATCACCTGAGACAGTTCATCGAGTTGCATGCCTTCCCCAGGATCAGCGGAGATCGCTTGGAGACGTTCACTTCGTTTAGTGTGGCCTTGAGGCGACTCCTGCGACCCGTGCTGGAGTTCTTGATTTACTTTGAGAGGCGTCTGACCCAGGGCCAAGAGACGTCCAGTCTGATCCACTTTTGTATGAGCTCCCAGAAACCGCTGGACAAGCTTAATTTCCTCTACGGACTCTTCCGGATAAATGATGAGGGCGTGGGCTCCGTGAGAAGTTTAAGCCTCCTGAACTCCCTCTTCCTAGCCAGTTCCAAAGCTAGTCAGCGGTCAGTGAGTGCCTCCCTGTTGCTGCACTCTCTGCAGGCCTACTGCCTGTTCCTGGACAATTGGTGGAAGACGGGAGATTTCGGCGACTGGCACGATGAGTTTCCCTACCAAAGAATCCTGGTCGAGGGACACACGGAATACGTCCTGAAAGAAGAATGGAATGAGGAGACAGGCTTGCTAGATGGACGTCTGTTTCAGGTGATTCAGAGCCATGTCAAGGAATCTCGGCAGGCACTGGCCGTACTCTCGGACTCCCGCCAGCTGGGTGACTTTATCCACTTGCACGGATCCCTTTTCAAGCAGTCATCCCTGCACAATGCTTTCATGGAAGCAGTGCTCCAGGAACTTAGGCCCTATCAAACGGGCAAGCTGGAGGATATACCCATTGCACCGGACATCCTGCACCAGCTGGAGGAGACTGAAGTGCAGGCCATGCGACAAATGTTGTATTCCTATCACGTGGAAACGAAGCCGGATCCGCGGCAGCCTGTGGCCTGCTCCGCAGATGAGTTGTTGCGGAACTTCGAGGTCTGTGCCCCATACGCTCCCCTCACGGAGATTATCTGCTTAGAGCTAGAGCGTCTCCTAAGACGACGTTCGCACCTGGCCAAATGCTATATGTTGGATTTCCTGGGGAGAGAGCTGCAGTTGAGCAAGAGCATCGGACACCTGAGATCCGTGTTCCTGCTACTCAAATACGAACAGCAGCGACATAAGTTCGAAGAGTTCTTTGGGTTTCTTCAGAAGAACCTCCTGGCTGAGGCAGCCCTTTGGCTGGGGAAGATTGTGGCGTCCCAGGACCAGGAATATGTTTATATGTTCCATGTAATCGTGCAGGGATCTCATCCCGATAATGTATCCCTTATGCTCATCTATGATCCGGTGTTGACTAGAGTGATAAGCCATTGGCAAGTGGAGAAGCTGAACAGGTGCTTCAGGTTGATCCTTAACCTCCACTGGACTCTCTATAAGGAAAGGAAGCTGCCCGCTTTGGAGAAGGAAATCAAAGTTGTTAAGGAACTGGAATCACTTAGGAGTGAACTGAAGTCTCTCCTTGATCAGCAGTTAATGAATGTCAGACAGATTCAACAGTTCTGTGAGGTGGATTCCAGTTCAGGTACCGATTCCAGCCTGGAAGAACTCGAGCGGAGCCACAACCTCATTGTCCAGCAAGCGGAAGAGCAGCTCAAGGTGGTATCTGGGGGCTGTAGCTTGGAGCAGTTGCTGTACTTAAGTAGGATCTTGAATTTTCTGTGGCGAACAGCTGCTACCCTCACCAAAGTTCAGGAGGAGAAGGGCAGGAAACCGAAGGCAGAGGCTATACAAGCTGACTATCTGCACTCCATCCTTAAGCACTGTAGGGCTTTAAAGTTATTTCTAGAATTGGAGTGATCTCTGGTGGTCTTTGTTATATTTTTTGTATATCTTTTTTGTTTGGAAATTTAATTAAATTAAAGTTAAGAATTAATTGAAGTTACCATGGTGATCTTTGTATTATTTTTAAGACATATTGCTTCAAATATATGATTGCTACGCATTTTGTTATTAAAATTTCTTGGATAGTGACAGTATTTCTTTTATAAGATACAAAAATAAAGGCCTTAAAGTTGGCCAAGCAATTATTAACTATGATCAAGGATATATAACCTTTTACTTGTAGTTTAGGTAACTAAAAACTCAGGAAATAAACTGAAAAACCTAATTTTATATACTTTTAAATACATTTTCAAATAATTTCTTTGACCAAATTTAAACCTCAACTGGTGATCTATATAGAATTTAATATTCTCGTTTGTGATATCTTTAAAATATGCCCAATTCTGTGAGCCATTTATCTCTGATTCGGCGCTTAATCGTTTGTTTGTTTGTCCTCTCTTTTTATCGGCGACCAATCCGCAAATAAGTTTTATCAATTTCCCATGAACTAACAGAGAGGAGAAAGCAGGAAAAATCGAGTGTGTCCCAGTGTGTGTGTGTGTGTGCGTCGCCTGTGACAGAAACCGCAAATTAAATCGTTTGGGAGCTGGCAAAATTTATTTGCAGCGCGTGGCGAAAGCCACAAGCTCCACACGCACAGTGCACGCTGCGCACACAAACACACATGTCCTTTAGAATAAAAAAAAAAGAAAATATAGGATAGAGCGTGGAAAATTAGAGCGGTCCAAATCCGGAGGCCAAAGCCAAATCACAGCCAGCAACCGAAATTATTCTGTGGATTTTGCGGCCTCCAACGATGGCAGGCCAGGAGGAGGAGAATGATGGAGGAGAAACTGCAGCGTGGCGGCGGCGGCGTGGACACACGTTCACACTTTTGGGCCATAAATTGCACCGACGCCTTGTTGGCCAATAAATACTAAAGTCTTGATATGCAACGGTCGGTCCCTGGCGCCAAGTGCCATAAAGTTGGTCCTCTCCTGTCCTCTGTCCCTATCCCTGTCCCTGGACAAGGGAATGGCTAATTAAAGTTTGCGGCGCATTTTCAAATTAAAAATTGGTAATTTGTGTACACTTGCCACAGAGTGAAATGTTGTTTTTTATGTTTTTTATTGCGTGGGCGGGGAGGGCTTTCCTCTCTCTCTGGTTTATGCCCCTGACATCGGACGGTGTTTTTTTCCTGACTTTTCCGGGGCGGTCGTAAAATCGTAAAATCTGTGCCAGGGAGACAGGTTTATGTGCGGAACTAGACGTTTTATGTGTATGTGTTTTTTTCTCATTATCTCTCTGCGGCCAGGCGAAAATCGCGCCTTAAATTTGTGTCAGTCAAGCACTTGGCTTTTCCCTATTTAGCATATATATATATTTTAATAAATAATATGATGATTCTTAGGGTTTAATCTTCTGAAAGACAGACAGACAGATAGTTAAAAGTCACACGCAGACATTTTTCATTTCGCTAAAAATATTTTCATTTACTTTCCTGGCCACAACACATACATTGCGAAACCACTGCAACCGCATTTGAAAAACATTTTAAATACCTTTTACATTTTTACCATTAGTTTTTATTTGGCTATTTTCCGCCACCCCTCCCTCAACTCTCCCCCTCACAATTTCCCATTTTCCACCAACATTTTTGTGTGATTTTTGTGCGGGTCAAACTTAGCAACAGCAGCAGCGGCAGCATCCCGGTTTTGTGTTTGTCCAGAGATTTATTTCATTTCATTTCCAATTTCACAGACTCTGAGTTGCTGATTCTGTTTTCTGTTTCAGTTTCACTTTGGGTTTTTGTATATTTCAATTTAGTTTTTTGGTTACTTTTGTTGCTCGCGCGTTTTGCCGTTTTATTTAATAATATAAATTCTAATTAAATTTTTTATTATTTACTCTTTGAGTTCAGTTTTTGTTCGCGGTATATTGATTTTTGTTTGGTTTTGTTTTGGGGTTCAATAAGGGGTTTTTCCCAGTCTTCCTTGATTTGATAATTTTCTCACACTTGGCTGTAAATATTTACTTACTCTGTGTCCTGTCCCGTGCCACACACACACACATTTCAATAAAACAATCAACTGGAGTTTTCCCCGAGTTTCCCCCGAATTCTCCCTGATTGAAGCGAGTTTGTGTCGCGGGACCACCAAAGTTGATTTGCATGTCATTAACAGGGAGCAGCAGGAACACACATCACATCAAAAATCGAATCGAACTGCCGGAATGGAGCTGCAGGCAGCCAAAAATAAATGAGGGCTGCGACTCTCTGTAAACAAAGCCGCCACTAAAAATATCACATGTCAGGCCAAGGATGAGACACAACCGGAGGCGACTAATTAGTGCGTGCACTGGGAGGAAAATTCGGGAAAGGAAAATCCAGAAAATTCTTAGATAAGCGAAAGAATTTGTAGTTTAAATTTTAATTGAAATAAGGGAAAGATTGTACCTAGAACCATTAGATAAAATTAACTAGACTGGAAGTTCCTTAGTGAGTAAAGTTGATTTGATTTCTAACACTCTTCAACATTTAATTTATTTATTCCATATTTATATTTTATTTTATTTCCTTCTCTTATCAATATTTTATTTTATTTATTTCCTACATTCTACAACACTTAATTATATTTTTATCAATTTGTATTTTATTTTATATCCTATTTCTAGACTCAATTTAAATCTAAAAATATATCAGATTAAGCTCTGCTTTCCTCTTATATTTTAAATATTTTTAACAACCGCATTTTCTCTCCCTGCTCGAAGGAAAATCCCACACAATTGTGTGAAGTTTTGGGAAACGCTGGCAGTATTGATGTGCAACCCCGAGGAAAATTATCCATCTCGCTGCAGCTAACAGATACAGCTACAGCTACAGCTACAGATACTCGTATATGGTATATTTTCCCATGAAAATGTTGTGAATTATTAGTCTTAGTGCTGGAGGGGAGGGGAATTGTGGGAATATCTAAACATTTACTCGTTGGCCGGCCGAAACTTCTTCAATTTGCTGGCCCAAAAGTGCTCAAAGTGGCGATCAAAGCCCAAAGACAACAGGTGCAAAACAGGAGCAGCGAGCAGGTGCAGGTCCCTGAGCTGGCCAAGGGATTCGTGTGCATTTGGCTGTCCTCTTTTTTCCGTTTGCATAGGAAATGTAAACAAAACTAGGCTGTGGCTAAAGGGGTGATCAAAGAGGATTCAGAGGGGCTTGAAAGGGAATTTGAAGGGGGTTTCGTAGGGGGTTTCGTAGGGAGCTTCGAAGGAGGCTTCGAAGGGGGCTTCGTAGGGGGTTCGAAGTGTAACTAAGCTTTAATGGCCATGGTAACAGCTCGTTGCCTGATCTACCAGCTGCATCCTGCAAGTTGTTGCGGTCTCTCTCTCTTGGCAGCCAGAAGGAGCTGAGGAACATGCAGGAGGAGGTGCAGCAGCACAGTCTGGTTGGCAATGGATGAAGTTCAAATCCCAACAAAATTATTAATATGACTTTAGTGGGCAAAGGAGTGAAGAGGAGAGGGTTGGCCAGCCCAGCACCCCTGCGGTTGCCAAGACAGCCGACTGCCGACTGCCGACTGCGTATGTGTATCTTCAGGATGCATTCGCACTCATGTCCTAGGCAGTCGGGGGCTCCAAATTATGCCTAAGCTCTGGCAGAAAGCAAAACCTCAACTAAAAATTATCTCAAAAGCAGAGAAAGAAATTCTAGGATTTTATTTAAGGATTGTAGTGTAATAGATATTCATTTTTATGATTTATAGGCAACAGATTCCTTGGAACATTTTTATTATAACCAAATTTACCTCTAACTTTTTAATTTTTAAAAGATTTCGCAGTTAAAAATATGTATTCTATTATATAAAATTAGTTTTCTGCTTAAGTTAAGTTTTGGAATAAAGAAACATAATCTTTACCCAGAATATTATTTAATTTTTGGATATATAAACATAAACTTTCCCAGAATATTATTTAATTCTGGGATATATATTTGTTAAAAGTTTTCCCTGTGCGACTCACCTGAGAGGGTGCTGTTGAAAACCGTTTCCCCTAGCTCTCTGTGCTCCCCCTTTTGGTGTGTATCTTTCGGATACTCGTCGTGCACATCCCAATTGCAGGCACTAAATCTGCAGCACATTATTTAGTTGTTTGAGGCAAACGACGGCGTCTTTGTCTCCTTGGCCGACGATTCAGTTATCTGTTTGTGGTTACGGGATTACGTCTGCAGAGCACACATGCCATATACACTATATACTATACATATATATATATATGTATATCCAGTTGTTAGTGGTGTAGAAGCGGGTCTTGAAACCGAAACCTCAGCTGTGTTTGAACTTTTGCCGAGCCGGACCTGGAGTGAACTCCTAGAGCGAGCTACGTTCTGGTTTCGTCCTGGTTGCAAAACCCAAACACACAACATTATCCGCACCTTGTTTACGCATTTGTGCTGCGATTTTTTACTGCTCCTCCGACAAGTTTATCGCAGCAACTCTCTCTCCCTCTCTCTACGACTCTAATTTACATAACCACGCAAATTAGTTTTGCGTCTGCTGCAGTTTTTATCTGCTCCCAACTTTGTCACGACCCCTTCGCTAGCCCCCAACCCCGGCGAACTCCGCCGTACTCCTCCTCATCCGACATCGCAACTTAAATTTAGTTGCCAAAGTTATTTCAACTTTTCATACACTTCAACGGGGCACTGTAATTATGGGCTGGAGTTTGTCAGGAAGGAAGTTGGGGCAAGTCTGCGCTTTCAAATTGCTTTCAAAGTCGATCAGAAAAGGTGTGCCATCCAATTTGTGTGTAAAGTTCAATAAATATATATTTATTACGATATAAATTACACAGTTTAATAGTGAATAAAGAGTATTTAGATCTTGGAGTGTGCCTTGTAAATTTCTCCTGCATTTTGTTTATCTTTTTCCATCACTTCCCTTATTTTTTTTTTAACCAGCTGTAGGTTGGTTTTTTTTTTCTATTTTATTTTTATCTCTTTTCGAAAAATGAATTTCATGAAACTTTTTTGGCTGCTGCACCACGCCCACAATTTTAATACACCCCACCTGCGAGTGTGTGCGTGTGTGTGTGCTTCGAGGGGGTCTTGTCTGGTAGTTAAGACAACAATTCATTTAACATAGAAGCAGACTCTCCTCTGCCCAACTTCGTCGTCTCCTGTTAACTGGTTGAAGTGCTTTTTTTTTTTTGGGAAAGTTTGGACCCCCGCCAGGCGCACAGTGGCTGGGAAAAACTCCTCTTACGGATAAATAGGGGAATTTGCCAACTAAGCTCTGTCACTGCCCAAATGAGTTCATTTCATTTGGGTCTCCACTGTACCTGCTGGCTTTGTGGCACAAGTTTTATATGGGTTTATTGTGGGCTTCCGCTGGGCTCTCCTCCGCCAACTGATTGGCAGCAGCCCAGCAGTTAAGGAAAGTTTATATTATTAATGTGGCAAATATAGAGGGGGACTGTCGGAGGGAGGGACCAGCTCTGCCTTCAGTCAGCCTTCAAATGCCTGCTGTTTTCGACAGCCCAGCTAATTGAATTTTTCGTAAATTATAAACAAATAGATACAAGTGAGAGATACACCGGGAGCACACTGCAAGGATACCTCAATAGCTTTGGCAGGTGGAAGATTTTTATATTTAATAATTTGGGTTTTATAGGAGGTATGATGTTAGGGACACTGTTATTAAACTTTAGTTTCATTTAGAAAGTTTGTTAATAAATTGAGAGAGAGAGAGCTTTACATATTCTTCACATCTTCTGTTTGTATTTTGTAGTTTGTATTTATTTAAAAAGCAATGGACTTCTCATTCGTTGGAAAATATACATGTAATATACATTGGCATTATATATTAGGATCAGGATTGATGTTCATCATATATCTTTTGGTTGATCGATAGTCTCTCTTACTTCGTTGATAACAGCTTATAACTAATATAAATATCAATAAAAAAATTGGTAAGAAAAATCAATATCTTTGGCATTTTGAAAACTTCCTGTAGCCTTTAAAATATTATTGGTTTCTTGTTCATTTATTCTAAAATTTTATAGAATACGAATCCAGAAATTAGAGGAGGATCACTCCGAGCACCTCCTTTCTCACTGTCCTGCAAACTTCAGTTGTAGATAAGCTACTACTCCGATGACTTGACTAATCTGGCGGTGATAGCCCCCAAGCAGGATAGCATTATTCTTTAGGGTCTCGGGTTGGCACACTTGACCTTAGGGTTATGGCTTAGGAGCTTCATTATGCCTCTAGAGCAGGCCAGAAGGCAGAGCTTTCTCTCATGGTATCACAATGAGCCCATTGGTGGCTCCAGTATGCCCAATTTATAGCCGTTCCAACCTAACCCCTAACCCAAACAGTAGAAAGCCATCTTAGCCCCCAAAAAAACCCTACAAAGAGAGTTCAAACATTTTTCCCTTACCATGTTTAAAAATAGGTGGTAATCCATGAAGAACTGCAGATTGTTTGCATTTCTTTTCGCTGCAGTGGCACATTTGCGGTCAGGTGATGCCATTAGCGGATGCCAGGCCACTTGGCTCGGAGGGAGGGAAGCCAAAGAGAAGGGCAAAAAAGGACTCGAATTCGTTGCAGACTTTAAATAGAAATGTTTCCTGCAATTTGGCGAAGGCGGAACCAAATCAGGTTGCAAGTTGCTGCTGCTTGCTGCGACGGCAATGGCGGAAGTTATTTTTGGAACGTGCAACAGAAAATGTTGCAAATTGAAAGAAAAGTCAGGCAGGGCAAGGAGGGTTCCCTGCTTTTCCACGGGGAAAGCGACCCAGTGCCCTGCTTCTCCCCATCATCATCATCATCATCCATCCATATGCTTTTGTGAGTATTTCTTTCTCTTATTTCGACTATTTTTTTGGGCTCCGCGTTCTAAGCGATTTTCTGCGATTTCTTTGCAAGTTTTTCGCCGAGACTCTGTTTGTGTGTGTGTGGGTGTGTATCCATGCGTGTACTTAAAGTTGTCTATTTGCTAGTTCTTGTTACTAGCGCTGCCACTCTTAATGTTGTCTGAATGTCTGTCTGTCTGTCTGTGTGTGCGAGTTTTGTGTGCCGAGAGAGCTGCATTGAAAATGAAAATGTTCGCACAGTTTTCCGCACAGTTGCATTTTCACTATGCTGCCGCTTGGCGCGGCTCAGTTACTTGATACAATTTTCATCCTGCCGGAAAAAACCCCCCACGAAATGCGCGTGTGTGTGTTTGTGTGTGTGTGTTTTCCCCTTTCCTTTATTTTTTGCTGCCTGCTATTTTCCTTTTGATTTTTTTCTCTGCGCGCCTTTCTTTGTATGTGTGTCGCCCTCTGCTCTGTTTTTTTTCCTTCAGCTCCTTCTCGTATCCCTATTTCTAAGGGGTATTTCTTGTAGTTCGAGAGGTATATCGGATGTCCTGTAATATGGGTTTCAGGAGTAGATCAGGGAATATGTTATGGATGCCAGTTGAGAATTTTCTAGAATAAAATGCCAGAGAGTTTGGTTTTTAAAAGAAGAATAAATAAATGATGTGCTGGAATATTATTTGGTTATATCAGAAATATATCCTAAAAGTGTTGAGTGATATTATTTTATTATAAAGAATAAACAGAACATTAAATTTAATTTAATATTTTAAATCAAAAAACTATATTCCATAAAAAAGTCACCAAAATATGTTTATAAGGCTGTTTAATCCGTGAAGAATCCTTTTTATACTCTATCATCATTTGTCCTAAATCAGTGGTCCTTACCATTAGAGTCGTATTCCAACATTGGAACTGAGTATTGTTAAAAACTGAATATTGTGCTTAGAGATGAGCAAAAAATAGCTAACATGTTCTGTTAGCCAGCTGAATATTGTGGTTAGAGATGAGCAAAAAATAGCTAACATGTTCCGTGAGACGGCATAAAAAATAGGTATCTAAATATTGTGGTTAGAGATGTGCAAAAAAATAGCTAACATGTTCGGTAAGACAGCATGAAAATAGCTAGCTGAAAATTGTGGTTAGAGATGAGCAAAAAAAATAGCTAACATGATCTGAAATACGTCATGAAAAATAGCTATGAGTAAACAAAATAGCTATTTGAATTTAAGGAAGGTTAGCTATAGCTACAAAGTGGCAATGTGACACTGTTGTTGTGTTTAAATTTCCCGAGAGTGTCCGAAGACCATTGCCGAAAGCCACACGAACATTTATAAGGTGCTGAGGGCTTGCTTAGATATATTTTAGCCCGTGGAACCACTTTCTTTAAGTACTTTCTATACACCCTCTAAATTTTTTCTCTATTTTTTTAAAAATATGAATATTTATAAAAAGAAATCCCCAGGTATTCCCTGGTCGTCAGACCCAACTGCAACGCCTTTCCTGTTGTTGTTGTTCCTATGCTCATCTACTCAGTCGTGCGCTTTGTGCTCCTCCTCCTCCTCACACTCGTTCCAAGATTTTCCCTGATTTTTCCATTTTAAATGCGCTATCTGATTTTTTGTTCGGCTCATGCAGCATTCAAAAGCTTGCAAGGAGAGGAGTTAAAAGTTGAGATTCCCGGACGGCAGCACATGTGACAGTTTAGGGTGTGGGGAGGGGGGGCCCTGGGAAGGGACTGAAGCTGAAGGACATCAATTTTCAATGCTCTTGCTCGCTCAATGGGCGAAGGACTCGGCCTGGTCTGGTTGCAAGGCATTTGGCAAATGAATCTTCCTAGTTGCAGGATAATTATGACAAATAACCGAGTAAACGGCATAAGTAAGTAATGCGATAAGAATTTCTGATAAGCTCTCGACTTTGCCTCCTCGTCCTCCTCCTCCTCCTCCTCCTGCTGGCTCCAGGACCTCCCATAGTGGCAATTAGCGCACAAACATGAATCACAAAAATATATATATAGTGTAGTACTTCTATCCACATGGAACTGAAGTTCCAGCTGCTGCTGCTGCTGCTCCTGCCACGCCCCCATAATCCGTCCAGTGCCATTCATGCAACTAATTTGATTTTTTTGTTGCTTTTTTTTTGCTTTATTTTTGCCTTAGCCTTTTCAGGCAAAGCTGGGGCGCAGCTAGGATGCAGCGGAAAAATATTTTCATTAGACATTTTGTAAATATGAGCAGCTTACTCCCGGGGATTGCAACTTAAAGCAATGAGAAATCATTTTTGCAAAGGAGAAAAAAAGGGAGAAGCTTCTCTGAATTAAGCCAGAAAAATCGCTGGAAGGAGGAGCTGCATCTGGGACGACAACGTAGACGATGATTCGAATATTTTCCACAAGCGGGAGTCACATTTTCTTTCACTTTTTAGAGGATTTTTTGGACTGAGCTGCCTAAGAAATCAGAAACTTAGGCCGTAGGCTTGAAGATAGTGGTTAGATAGTCTTAAATAATATATAAATAATTAAAACACAATTTAATTTTAGGTATTTAATAAGTTTTTAAAGGGACTTTAATTTAAGAAATAAACAATAGAATTAAATGTAAGTTTCTAACTTATTTTAATACCATTTAATGCATTTATTATAATAAATATTCAACTGGGAATTTATTACAATATTCCTTTTCTTATCTAAAGGTTTCCTTATCATTTTAGTTTTAAGAACTAAAACTACTATTATAAAATAAATATAAAAAATATATAAATTAAATATTTTAAGACCTGTATTTCCTGTATTTCATCACTCCCCTTAAAAGAACTCTAACTCCGGCAATCTAATTTAAGTAAATGCCTTTCCTCCACTCTCTCTCTTCCATTGCAGCTGCCGCTCTAACGAGTCCCCGGCGATTGTGTCTCTCCTCCTGCAAAGTTGCCTGCCACAGCCAGAAAGGCTTTCGGGGTAAGTCCCACAAACTGAAAGATACATTTTTGATTACCCCCGAGCTGCAATTGTTCATCGACGCCGCCAGACCAGGCCAGCCCAGGCCAGGCCAGGAAACCCGAAGCTCCACACCTTGTTTGCCTCTCCTTTCACTTTTAATTACTTGGGCGGGTGGCAAGGTGACTGGGCGGCTTTCCCGTTCCGAGGGCTTTAACAGTTCATAATTAAATGAAAATTGCCGTAATATTTCGAGCGTGAATTTGAAGAGCGATTCCCCGGGAGTGGAGTGCTGGGAGTGTGTGTGGGAAATTTTCGGAGATTTCGCACGTGCTCCAGCCACGCACTTGGCACACTTGGCACTGGCCTCTTCGTGGCCTCGTAAATATTCATTTCAGCTCGCCGTATGTTCTACGGACTGCCAGATTCCGGGAATCACAACTTGCCGGGTATTTGCATAAAGTTGCTGAAAAGAGAATTTGTTTTTTTCCTCGGCTGCATTCCTAATTAGGCAGAGCAGCTGTGCTGTCCACTGACCTTGGAGTGGGTTTCGCTTCCTTTGCTCAGTGTAGTTGTGGGAATGCTGCAGCTGGTGTGGAGTGAAGTGGAGTCCAAAATCTCGGCTCAGCTCTTCCTTTGACTCTGGCTCTGGGAAATCTCATAAAAATCTCTCATAGCTGGACGGGTGGGTGGGTGTGGTCCGTCGCCGCCTCCTCCAGAGGCTCATCAATGATATTAAGCGCACTTAATCCTTTTACGCGCAGCGCTTCACTTCATTTGCCATGGCAACGCAGACATCGAGTGCGCCAGGGATAAAGGACACCGGGTCCTGCACTTGTTGGAGTCGACTTTGGTCTACTATGGTCCTGCGATTCTATGGCTCTTTGTGGCGTCTCCACCACTGGAGCCCGGATCAGCGGCACCCAACGAGTCACACATAGAAACAGCAGCCAGCTCTTTGTGTGCCTTAGGGGGGGAAAAAGCACTGCGGGAAATTTATTTAATCTTGTTATATAATGAGAAAATAAAGGTGATTTAAAGGTGAAAATATATTTAAATAATAAAGAATATATGTCAAAGGAGATCCTTAAGTAAAGAAATAGATTTATTTGATAAACAATCTTTCAAGAGTTGTATACAAGGCACTTTTAAATGTATTATTATTTCTTATATTTTTTATGATTATTATTTCCTTTTTTGCATTTTTTTATAGTCCCATTTTTCTCACTGTTTCAAAGGATCTCCAGAGCCAGAGCCACAGGCACTCATAACTTTGGCGGCGCCTTTGGTGACGCGAATGAGTTTAGAAAAACTTTCTACAACTTTAAGCCGCTTAGCAGCTTTGCGCTCTCAGCACGCGCCTCTGCCTCGAACAAGGGCTCCATCACCATTGCCATCGCCATCGCCATTGCCATCTCCATTTCCATTTCCCCCAACCATTTTCATCCATGGCAGAACGATGATTTTCCTCACCCAGCCCAGCCCAGGGCAGGCAGGCTGGCTGCAGCGGTCATTCCGACACTTTTTCCCGGGCGAAAAGTGGGGCCATTAATTTTATTAAACTGCTTGTATGTAGTTGTTGTTGTTGGGTGGCACAAACTTTGTTTGCTCGCCTTTTTCCACATTGGCCCGGGAAATGTGGCAAAAATGCAACATAAGTAAACGTGTGTAAAACCAATTATGAACATGTTTTCAACAGGCTGACGAAGGAATCCCTGCTGATGCATTTTAAAAACTTTGCAAAAGCTAGCTGAAATAATTAACACCAGGAACAAATTCCCCCTTTTTTTAGTTTGGAAAATCCTTTTGAAAATTAAAGATAGCTTATATAAATCCAGCTTCTTACTGCCCTTAAACTTTTCACCTGAAAAACTAGTTTGTTCTTCATTTCGAGACTACAACTAAACTATCTTTATAGGTATTAAATACATAGAAGTTCTCTGGAATATCTCAAATTTCTGGTGCTGCAATAACCCCTTCATATATCGAATTAAAGTGACGCGAATTCCCAATAAATTTGAGTTGAAGTTGAGAACTTAATTGCTCAAAAGTTGTTCACAATTCCCCCCTTTACTACCCGTCGCCTCTGACGAAAGTGTGCCTAGAATCAACAACGCAGCCGCCGAACAACAAATAACAAACAACGCACACACACACACACACACACACACAACACCCATCCTGATGTGAGTGTGGAGTGTGTGTGTGTGTGGTCCGTGGTCCAGGGGAGAATTCTACAGATGCCGCGCATTGTTTGGGGGCAACCTTTTTTCGGGCCCTTTGATTTATTGGCATCCCCGGGCCAACGCCTTAAATATTTCCCTCTTTTTCCCATTTCCCACACGCTCACACACAACGCTCCCCCACGCCACACCACACCCCCCACCTTCCCTTGGCAAATCACCGAGGGTTGGTTGAATGCTTTGACCAGTTGCTTGGATGATGTCGATGGGCGATGCCTTTCCCCGATTCGATGCGGTTCCGTTTGCCTCAGTTCAGTTGGTTTGGCTATCCAAATCACGCTTATTGAATTTCATTCTTTATGTCCTGATGTCCTTAAAGGGTATTGTGATTTAGATAAGGAGTTGGTTATATATATGTAAGACATTATATTCTTGATCAGCGTTCCCTGAACAGCGACTTACTCTTGAAAATTAAAAGCTTTTTGATTAGGGATTATAAGGGAACTAAATAACTAAACAAATATGTAAAATTAAACAATAAAATTGCTATTAATTTATTATATTTTCTCCTGAGAAATTAACAAAATGGTTAAGGATTAAAGTAAAGTTTTAAAGAACTTTCCTTCAGAACTTAATAAAAATCAGCTAAACCAACAAGAGTGTTCAACCTTCGACCTACTTCCTCTTTCTAGTCTCTTCTTTATTTTTTCCTGATCTCTTCTCTTTTTTTGTTGTGTTATTAATGGGCGGCCATCCCCCCCTCCCCCCGACCTTGCCATCGACAAGGCGATTAAAGCCGGGGCCAAACTTTGGGCGAGCTGTCAAAAGAAATATTTTAAATCATTTTTGGCCGCCCGGAAAATCCCGGCGTGGCCCATATATAATAATTTTGCCACTCTCCTTCTATTTTCTTGTTTTTTTTTTTTTTTTAGGGCAGATGTGTTTTATTAAACATTTTCCGATAAGCAGACTGCACTGCATAAGCAGCGATTTATTTTATGCCTTTACCCATTTTCCCTTTTAGGCTTTTAGGCCCAAGATTGCTTTGATGTTTTCGTTAGTGCTGTCCAAGTCGTATATAAATCCGTATAAAGTCTGGAATACATTTTAGCAGGCAAATAAATTATAGTAGATTTAGGGTGAAATGTAAATAAATATTTTCTGGTATTACTAAAATATTATTTGTAATTTTTGGGGATGAATGAAGTTTTTAATTATATTAAAAAGTATATAAACTTATTATTAGAAGCATATTTGAGGTGTTAGAGTTAGGAAAAGAAACATCTACCATTTAAATATAGTATAAAATATATAAATATATATAAAATACATAAATAAATATTATTCATAAATTAAAACAACAATTTTGTATTACTATTTATTAAATAATAGATAATAAGTAAGAAAATACTTTAAGAAAGTATATTTTACTTATATCCCTTGCCTGGCTGTCTTTTCTTTGTGAAAAATGACTTCCACTTAAGCCGGGGCTTCCCTCTTTGTGTAGTTTAAGGGAAAAATATGCTGGAAAATGCGCTGTGCGAGGCCGCAACTTGTTTTGCAATTAAACGCGGCGCACAAACGTCGGGGGCTCCCTGGTGCAACAGGTGCAGGCACGCATCACGTAGCCGCCCCGTGGGCTTCGTGCGTGTTTTATTTATGGCATCGCCTCGCCCCTTTTACCCGTTTTACTTCGCTTTAACCAATTTCCCCAGCTCCCTGTTGTACCCCTTCTCCTGTTTAAGCAATAAGCAAATGAGCGAACAACGAACGAGCCAAGCGGCAGCAGCCAAAAAAGCCTCAAGAAAATGACGTTGCACGCACACGACGTTGAAAAGTCATTAAGTACAAATGACGTTGCTCACTGCAAAAAGCCTGGGTCTGGGCCTGGGCCTGGGATTGGGCCTGGGAAATGGGAAATGGGGGTGGGTGGCAGCGGCTTCGGCTCAGGTTGGAGCCGTAATTGCAGCACGTTTGAGCGCAGCTAACTGCATATTGAGTAATGCCCGCGAGCGCAGGAGAACGACAACGTTGGGCACAGGCTGGGAAACGAGGGAAAGGTTGCAAGGCAGGTCCTGCCTGTAGATGGGGGCTTATAGAGGAGGGGGAGGGGTGGCTTGGAGTGGTGACTGTTGCAACGTTTGCCTTGCATTATTTATGACAAAGCCGGCACCAAATTAAGCCGCCGCACTGGATACCAGGCAAGGCGAGAGTGTTGAAGGCCCTGTCGAAGGGGTTGGCTTAAAAAGTGTGTCGTAACTTTTTAAAAGGGTTCAATATATAGGATATATGTTTCAAATTATATTATACATATATATCAAATATATTTATAACATAAGGAATTAAATAAGATTTTTTTTCAGTCTGTTAAAGTGTGTTTTATTACAGAAATTATATCTACACTTTAGCTAGGCTTATAATCTTCATTAATATATTAACCAAAATTTTTTAAAATTAGTTTCGAGATAGTTTATAATATTTACAACCTGTCAGGGAAATACAAGTAGATTTAAGAGTTAATAGGATACTTCTATAGTGCATTGTCATCCCTAAAATGCTGGCTGCGCCTATGTTGGCATAGCTCATGATTTCAGGATCTCAGGATCTCTGCCTGCAAGTGAGTGTGCGGTTAACTGCCTCCTCTTCCTCTGCCCCCTCTGTATGTGAGAGAGCGACTCCTGGCTTTTATTTACTTGGCGTAATTTAATATTATACTATGGCAACACAACTCTCGCGACAAGGGCGATGATGGCGGTGACGTGCATCCACTGAAAGCATAAATAATCTGTTGCATGAACACATTGCGTGCTCAGATAGGGGGAAACGGTATCTGAGGACTCTTGACTCTTGCCTAATTAATTTTGGCTTTAAGGAAAACACGGGCGTCGACAAACGCTTTTGGCCAGATGTCAGCCCAACTCGATTGGCCAACTGACACTTGTCGATAAAGCCGCCGCCGGTCAAGCTTACGCCTGCTATTACGACGCTGGCCCCGAATCAATTAAGGTCCTTTCCGTGTTAATCGCGCCATATATCAGGCTCTCGCCGCTCTCTAACTCTATCAGGGGAAGCCCCGCTGGGGGGCGAAAGCGATACCCGGGATCTTGACAAAAAGGACCCAAAAGGGTCGATGACAAGCAGCTAGCAGCGAAGAGGGGTGAAAAAAAGGACAAATCAGCACGCGACATTTTTCGCGCCACGTTGTGTTGCTACTGCCTTCATTTCGGGGTCTAATAAAGGACCAAAAACCCAGGAAGAGAGAGGAGAGAGAGGAGAAAGGAGACGGGAGACAGGAGAGCCCTGAGCACTGCGGAGAACAAAAGGCGTGAAAGTCAACGAAACCAAAGCCAAAGTGTTAAAGTACGATAAAAAGATTAAAGGCACACACATACATCCTCAGGCAAATTGAGATAAAACACAGAGACACACACACAGGATATATACATATATATATATATATTTATACAAAAAGGACACGGCAGCAGCCTGGCAACACACAATTGGTAATAGAAAATCGGATCAGATTAGATTTAATGCGGCGACGGCTAATTTTTGGGTGATTTCTCATAGAAATAGCAGGATCTCCCTGGCAGGATTATGTATGCGCCGCCTACCTCCCCCCCACAGACGATCCCCGATCCCCGCTTCAATCCTGGCGCCAAACGGAGAGCTGTCAGCGGCAATACGCCGGCAATGACAGCTAAACAAATGACACAAATGCGGTGGATGTCAGGAGTGGGAGTGTGGGAGGATATGATGCTAGACCCACACAAGGATATGGGAGAGGGAAAGCGAACGCCGAGCGAGCGAGCGTCATCAACATTTCCGCTTCCGGCTGTTTATGCTAAAAGTATGGCGACGACAACGCCACTGAGGGTTGGGGGTCCACCCACCCACCCACTCTCCTGTAACGCTTACCCCGCCCCCGAGGGGGGACAACCCGCTGAGCTGTCAGACGCCTTAACAGCCACGGGATTCTTTTTTTTGTGTTGCCAAATCCCTGCTCTTTGTGATGAGGAGGCATCTATCATGTCCGGGCAGGCAGGCAGGCAGGCTCCAGCCCAGAGTTTGGCATTTCCCGAATCGAATGCTAACTAAGGAGCAAAGGACTCAAACTCAAACCCAAGGAAACTATTGATTAGGCGGCAATCTGGCGGAGGAATCACTGTGATTCCCCCCACACACACACGCACGCGAAGAGAGTGTCCATTGGGTTTAATGGCATTTATGGGACATTTTTGTTAGCAAAAGTTATAATAGGCTCAATGACGATACAAATAAAATACGAAGAAACTACTCATAAATAGGCACTTAACATAAATACACATGATCTCTATAAATAAGTTGAAGTAGGATTTGAGCAAGAACAAGTTATGAGGGAGTTGATTATGATAGCAATTAAATTCCAGGAAATTAGTCATTATAAATATTACTTCCTAATAAAGTAGTTTCTTCAATTTAAAGAACTTTAAGTAACTCAGACCCTTGCTAAACCTACTCTTACTCAAAGCTTTTATAAGGAATATATTAACTATTGTTTTTGCTTTAAAAAAGAATATTAATTAAACCTGAATAGCGCTTAAATTTAATGCAAATAAAACAGAGGGAAACATTTCTTCAAAGCCAAGGCAAGCACCTCACTTTTGCCTCGAGGACCCAGGAAGCCTTGGCTATCAATCACACTCTCCCACACACACACACACAGCCACAACAGACACAACAAGGAGATGAAATAATTATGCTTAGCTGGCATTCAGCCGTTTGCCGCGTTGCCATAGAGCAAGCCTTGGTCCTTGGAGCGTCCTTTGGCGCTCTCTGGTTTCATTTACATGACGATGACATCTCTGCTTATAAATAATTACACACACGCACTCTCTGTGCTCTGTGTGTGCTGTGTGTGTGTGTGTGTCGCATACATTTTGATATTTAATTTTTATGTTTTTGTTATCTGCCAGGTGAAATGGCAAACAAGGCAGCATTATTTTCTCTTTTCTGCTTTTTGGCTGATTTTTACATATTTATGAGGGCGTCGTCGCACAGACGACTATTTCCCCAGGGGAGAGGAATAAATAAATCCGTGTACGGGTAGGGGGGAGAGGGGGAGGTGGGAGTCAGCTGGCATATCCTGGGGCCACATCCTGTGTTCGCCCAACTAATTGAAAACTAAAATGTCAATGCCAATCTCATCATCCGCCAGCCAGGATCATTCTATTCGACCAGGCATGCCAGTCACTCCACTCACTTGCACGCCGGCCCCCTCCGGCGGCTATCAAATCTGTGCTATAAATATGCCGGAATAAAAAGCACTATGAAGGCACTGAGACAAAGAAGGGGTACTTTCATAAAGAGTATTCTTATACATTTTCTCTAAAGAAATTTGAAAGTCTTAGCCTTAAAATGAGCTAGGTTTTCCACACCTTTAACTTTTGTATTCCTGTTAAACGAACCATCAAACTTATAGCGATTTTTACTTCTTTTTTTGGCTAATAAATATTAGTATTTTCCGTAAATTTCTCTCTGTGTAGCATGGAGTAAACTCTACCAGGCTAACAGCCCCAGAGTTGGCAACTTCAACGCGGCTAAGCACATAAAACGGCTTTTCATTCGTAGAGCCCGTGAATTGTATCGCCGCCATGGCTACCGGGCACACACCACACTCCATAGCTCTGGCTGCATCTCCAGCTCCAGCTCCTGCTCCAGCTCCAGCTCCTGCTCCATCTATAGTTCCCCTCACCAACCATTGCCATCTTCCAACCCGCCTTGATCTTAATGTGCTGCTGTCAGAGCCTGTCGACGTCAGGCGGACTCTCGCCGGCTATTTCGGGGATTAATGTCAATGTGAAAGGATTTTAGCCATGCATTGGAACTCCTAACAGAAGAGAGCCCTGGCCGAGTCCCTGTCCCAGTCCCAGACGCAGTTCCAGCTACTCCTATAGGCCCCATTCACTTGGAGAAAGAAGGAGGAGGGGTTTCTCTAAGAGAAGCGGGAAGTTGCTGTGGAAAAAAGACCTTGAATCTATGTGCCATGATTTTTTGTTATCAAAAACTATAAGAAAATAATAAAAACTATTAAGAATGAGTAGTTTCAAAGCTGTTTTATAGTAATCACATTAGCCTTGGACATTTTTCCAAAAGCTGTCATTTGTTACGGCTTTCAAACCTCATTATTGGATACATGGCTGCACACATCACACACGTACACAAAATAATAGAAGCTACTAGAAGTGAAATATATAAATTTATAGTCAAAAAAAAAAGAAAAACCTAAAAAATCTATAGAGGATGGCCAAGAAGGAGGAACCCCTGATGGAGGGCCCAAAGCGGCTTAACCGCGAACTGGCCCTGATGCTGGAGGACAAGGATAACCCACAGTTCCGCAATCTGCTGCCCGAGACGAATAACATCTTCAAGTGGACGGGCCTGCTCCTGCCAGTGGCTCCGCCCTACGACAAGGGCGCCTTCAAGATGGAGATTGACTTTCCGCAGGACTATCCCTTCAAGCCACCGCGCATTCACATCAACACCAAGATGTATCATCCCAATGTGAATGAACGGGGGCAGGTGTGTCTGCCCATACTGGAGACGGAGCACTGGATACCCACGTCGCGTATTGATCAGGTGCTGCAGGTTCTGCTGGCCACCATCAATGATCCGCAGGTGGAGAATGCCTGGCATGTGGAGATGTCGGGGGAATATCTCAATGACCCCAGGAGATTCTACAAAATGGCCGATGCCTGGGTGCAGAAGTACAGTGAACATCGACCCACGGAGCAGGAGATGGCCAAGTTTGCCCGCAAGCGCAAGAAGATGATGTCCAAGGATAAGTAGTAGTTCTGGGACTCCTCTGCCCTTTGTAATTATTATAAAATTACACATATGGCTGCTGAAACAAAGTTATTGGCTTGGGTTCTGTGTTAAAATCAAGTAAAGTTTTTCACTCTCTAAAAGCCTCGTAAGAGTTTTTTCGTAATTATCCTGGACTTTTTTTTGGGGATCTTCCGAATCTCCGGAACATGATATTTCCTACCCTTCTGTTCGGACAAAGCCCTAAGCAAACACTATTAAAATCACATTCCTTTTCTTGTTTATTGCCGGCCATCAACACCCCATTTATCGATATATATGTAGTATATATTTTTCCAACTTGCAAGGATTCCTGCGATTGGGTTTCCCGCTGTGAGGCGACTTAAATTGCCGCTGGATGCTTTTGTTTTGGCATTGCCTTTCGGTCCTCTAATTGGAAGCGTGCAGGCCAGGAACTGGGCACAGGACCAGAACCAGGACACTTCTGTTCCAGCCAGCTGCGAGATAAATCATCCGCCTCGGTGGCAAACAAGCCAAGGCACTGTTGCCCCACGCGGCGTCGCTCAGCGAGCGGGCGGCATTAGCTGCCAGTGTCATTGCCATTGTCAGCGGCATATCATCATCCGAATCCGAATCATCCGCCTCCGCATTCGCGTCAACATCATCCTCATCCGCATTCGTATACGTATTCCTATTCCGCAGTCCGTGGCCGTATCTGAATCCGCATCAGCATCAAAGTCTTGCTGCTGAACCGCTGCAAAATCCGTGCTGTGTCCGGGGCCGTATAAATTTTAGCAATGAATGAATCAACTTTACGAACATCGAGGACACATGTGACTTGCTTTACGGCTTTCGTCGTCCCTCCGTCTCATTCGTCACACTTGTGGCACTGAGGGAAAAGGGGTAGAGAATGTCCTTAAGATTTAGTCTTAAAAATATTTATATTTAAAGAATCATAATCATAGTCAGGTATCTAAAGTTGTTCCTCTTGAAAAACCATTTAAATCTTTATGTTTATTTGTGTATTTGAAGCCTTCGTAATTTCGTCCTGTGCAGAGTCCTTTGTGTGCATGTGTGTGCTGTGCGTTTTATGTGCCTGTGTGTTTTGGGCAGCTCACTTGATATGCTCGCTCGCCCCTCTATCTGCGACCAACTTGGACTTGTCAATGGCAGGAGTGGGCACTGGGGGAGGTAGAAGATGGAAGCTGGGAGCTGGGAGCTGGGAGCTGGAAGCTGGGACTTTCGGGTGATGGGTGATGGGAATAAGCTGCCACTATAATTACAGCAAAGGCCAAAGGCACACTCACACACTCACACACTCTCAGAGCCGGGGCTAAAGATATTTGTATCTAGTTTCTTTACTGCTGGATTTACTGCCCCATCGGATGGCTGGAGGATGTTATGTTGAAGTGATGAGTGGAGCTAGAGCTGGAGCAGAAGCTGGGGTAGGTGGAGGCACCAGATAACTGGTGTCCAGAGCAACCATTGTGAAGATGGATTACCATGGCGGCGGCGTCAACAGTTTTTCTATGTGCCACCCAGCCAGCCAGCCAGCCAGCGTGTTTGTGGCTTGTGGCGTGCGTGTGTCCTGTTAAAACTGCCAACTGATTATTATCACCTTCCAGCTGCCAGGACAGTCATTGACACCCATAGCTGGCTTGGGGCTTCGGAAGAGCTCTCTTCGGGGCCTGAATGCACTTGAAAAAAAAAGGAGATTAGGATATAAGAGACAGGATTTTTTTTAAATAGATTCTCGAGCTAAGATCTAGAATGTAGTTTTAGGTTGTTGGTAGGTGGAATGTGTTTTGTTTATTTGATTATTTAATTTTAAGGGATAATTTTTAAGGTATATTATAAAATATTAATATTAAATTCAACATAAAATGTCCATATTTACTTCGTTTCAAAATATATATAGACGCTGAGAATGTTTTATGCGATTTAAGATGGTATTTAATTTATTTAAAAATCTCTAAAGCCTGGAGACTATTTTGGAAGGTCACAAGACCTTTAGAAACTTTGTTGCATATTCTACAATGTTTATAAACTTTTTTCTAACTGGATCTATAGTAACAACTACATTTAACCCCTTAAAAAATTAAATAAAAAATCCCTCAAAGAATAATCTAATTAAGATAAAAGCTTCCTTTGTTTATTATTATATTTTCCGTGTAGTTTTCTGTGATCCCTGAAGTTACTACTTCTTGGACACTGCCACGCCCACCCGCCCACCATCCCAAGTGGCGCCCTCTAGTGTCTGTCACTGGCAGAAGTCGTTTGCTATTTGCTTTATTTCCCTTTCTCCAGCTCCCTTTTGATGCTCTGCCTCCTCCTGCCAAGCTTAGCCCACTTCATCTTGCTCTGCTGCTTCTTGTGCTGCGGCAATGAATCGCAGTTTTTGATTAGCTACAGACAGATGACGAGAGGGGGGGAATGAGGGGAGCAGGACGAGGGCCGCAGGACGAAGCTGTCATTATATAACCGAGGCAACCATTTCGGAGTTTTTCTCTGTTTTTCTTTTTTTTATTTCGGGGATAATTCAGACGCTTTTAATTACTGTTCAGACTTGTTTGCTCTTCAGCACATTTTTGGCTATAAAATATTGAATTATTTTAAAGAATATATATTTATAGTATCTGCATAATATTAAATAAATTCTAATTTATTTTATTTAATTTACTTTTGTTTCAACTTGATTTAAGCCAAATGTAATAATGCGGCATAAATTGCCGCATCGATTTTGCATTCATTACCAAAGACAACAACAGCCATGGGGTCAGTGGCGGCGGGTGGTCGGCGGGGTTATAACAATTTACGACCTGCGACCCATAAAATATGCAGCTTATAAATTGCATAATTTATACAGGACCCTCTCGCACAGATAGACAAACAAAGTCAGATTGAGATATGAGGCATTGTTAATTCATATATGAACTCGGTTGGTTGGCCTGCTGCTGGTGTTGTTGGGGGGCCGAAAACGCTTGCAAGTAAATGAATGCCACAGATACAGATACAGGGAGAAAAAAGATATAATTATCATGATTAAAATTATGTAAAATGTAGCTGCTTGTGATCACTGAATTATGGTTACTAAATATCTGTAAGAAATGGAAAATATACCCCTTGAATTTAAGTAAATAATACTTATTTAATTGCCTTTCCCCATCAATATTTTTCTCCTGATGTATAGTTGCAGTTACACACACATACAGGTGCAGCAAACAGACACAACCCCATCTATAGATACATCTACCGATGTATCTGCAAACGAAAGAGAGCTTAAGCGATATACAGAGATTTCCGCTTCGGTTTTCCGTTTTTCCTTTCGTTTTTATCGTATTTGTTTTTCCATTGCGGCGGCTGCTTTGCTGTTTTACTCGGTTCTGCCGTGTGCAGTGCTTGTAAAACCAATAAAATCAATTAAAAGGCACTCAACATGCAAACAATTATATGCAAATTTATTTATACACCACACACACACACACACCCACAGAGAGAGTCAGCTAGAAGCACGCAGGGAAAACCAAAAGGAAAGCGCAGACTGAAAGTCAAAGCAACCAGAAAACAACGCTTTTATTTAGTTATGTAGTACCTTTTGGTGGAAATGTAAATGCCTTTTATGGGTAGACTGCATGCGTGCTAAAAACTTTGTTTCAATAATTCTTTAAATAATTTAGCTGGAGCTTTTAATGTTTTCAGGTTTATAAGGGGACAATTTTTTAAAAAATCCCCAAGAGTAAAAGTGTAAATAATTGTAAAAATATACAAAAATACAAAATATAAACATCATAAAGATAAATAATATAAAAACACGATCAATTGAATATCGAAAATATATCCAAACAAGTAAGAAAAGCTAACTTCGGGCGGAGCCGAAGTTTATATACCCTTGCAGATAATTTGTTGCTTATTATAACAGATTTTGATAAAATATAACATGTATAATGTAAAAT
>JAEIIU010056760.1:0-11739 GCA_018874675.1 Drosophila baimaii | reverse complement strand
GAACCTACGCTCCCAGAGGGAATCTGATTTCTAGTCAGACGCCTTAACCGCTCGGCCACGACTGCTTATGGCTTATAAATATTATTTTAAAAAAAACTTTCTGTCTTTCTATTTTAAAACTCAAGTGGTCAAGCCACCAACAAAAGATAGCTAAAGATATTGGCAGTGATTGTAGAATATATGGATTTGATTCCCCTTTTGAAGCAATTAATTTTTTTGATTAGCTCAAGGCGTTTTTTAAATACACTTTAAAAGATATTTAGAAGGTTGTTAAATTAGCTTTTTCAAAAAATAAATATGCAGATTGTTACCTTATTTATTGTCAAAGTACTTTTTGCATTTTATATGTATGTATGTACATAGGTTGATTATTGATACTATACTCAGTTTTTCTGAAATAAGAAGCCCTTACATTAAAAAAGCTTTTATTTTATTTGTAAAGCGAAATTAAAACTAAATCTTTAAAATATGGAAATAAAAAAAAATAGTTTATTTGCCTTTTTAATTAATAATAAACCTTCCTTTTATAGAAAATTTGTTTTCCAATTATTAATTTTAAAAGATAATACAAAAAACTAGAATTAAAAAAATAAAAAGAGCACCTTACAAAATTTAAAATATATTTTTATTACCATTCTTACTGGCGCTAGCCCTCAGTGTATTTATTCGTATATGGAGGTGCCTTATGAGGACCTTATCTCCACAACTGAATTGAAGAGCTAAAGAAGACAAAAAAAAATCAAAGTCCAAAAGACAACAAAAAAAAAACCAAAAAAAGTAAGTGATCACATCCGCAGTCGGTAGGATTCGAACCTACGCTCCCAGAGGGAATCTGATTTCTAGTCAGACGCCTTAACCGCTCGGCCACGACTGCTTGTGTCAAAGGTGGTGTCAATTCCCGTGTTGAGCTTCATGTAGAGAACAAGTAAAATTGAAACGATTGCTCTAATATGTTATCGAATATAAAACGATAAGAAAAATACCGAATTTTGGAAATACTGCCAAATGCGGGAACAGAATATTTGAATTTTCAGTTACTATATTTAAGCAAATTTCTGCAATAAAATAATTTAAGAAACAAATGCCTGTTTTAGTCAACTGGTATTTATTTATTCAATTAAATATACACTTAAAATACATTTACAAATATATTTCCGTACTTTTGCTATATATCCGTAAACAAATCGAGCGTATTCGTCGTGACTATCAACTTGGTAAACATCAGAAAAAGTACAAAAAATCGTAGCCATCGTTGGGCAAATTTCTCTTGGTTTCTCTTTGATTTCCGTGAAATGCATCATAGTACAAAATGAATCATTAAAATCATATACATACTTAAAAAACGAAGTCTACAATAAGGCATTCATTTGTTTGTTTGCTATTATATTACTATGGTAAAGTGCGGCCGAGGACTTACAATTTATAATAACTTCGTATATTGTGTGCGCGGTGTCTTGTGTACATTATTTCGCTTATAAACAATTATACATAATTTATACGGGGGGGTTAGATCACAAATTAAAATGCATATAAATAGGAATTTGCTTAGAGATAAGTACATGGATACATGTTATTCGCGTAACTAACTAAGGTACAAGTATAACTCCGATACATTGTATGTTTGGCTCATCAAAAGGTTTAGAAAAAAAGGCATAAAAACCATTGTCGAAAACACTACATACACATTTCTCAGTTTTAAATGCACTTTGCACAAAGTATACATCAATTTTAGTTGGTTTCCTGCTTTCGTGGCTGATAATTTTTACTTGCTTCACATCAATAGTATATGTTTTAATCTATATGTATGGGGTAATTCGGGCTCCATTCCTACATTCCTTCAAGGATTTTAATTTCCGTCAGCGACAACCAATTTTGACACAAAAGCATTTACTAGTGGTGTGTTTTGGGTGTGGTTTGTTTCAAGCAACGTGACATCTTATGAAGCCACCTTACCCACATCGGTGTGCATCATGACCAAAGATCCAACCATGGCCACCAAAGTGCGGTCCAGCCAAGTCACCGGGTTCGGATACAAGAAACCGCCCTCGAAGAAGCCCAGATGACCGCCATGTGCCACCTCCACATAGGCCGTGTTTTGACGAGTGACTGTAAAATAAAAAAAAAATCGGTTTATAATAATTTACAATAAATAAAATAAAAGAAAAAAAAAATGAAACCCATTCGCAGTCGGTAGGATTCGAACCTACGCTCCCAGAGGGAATCTGATTTCTAGTCAGACGCCTTAACCGCTCGGCCACGACTGCTTGTTGATCTGCTTGGTCAATGTGGCAACTAATGCCGATTGGAACGAAAACTATGCTAACACTGGAATGACTTCGGCGCATTGAGAGCGTGAATTTAGTTGCTTTACAACACTGTTTCAATCATTTTAAAGTTGGGCGCCAATGGAAGTCTATTGCATTTATGTTATTTCAACAAATTAAAGTAAATTTTAAAGAACTTTGATAGAGGTATTAAATTAAAGGGTTAAAATTGCTTTCCCAAGGAATATTAATACAAATAAAAGCACTTTAGCATTGATTTATAAGAATATTTGCATAATTATATGGTTAAGTATAAAACAATTCGTTAATTCCCATATCTCCATTACTTACTGGCAAATTCCTTGATGGGCAGCAACAAATCCTCATGAATCAGGGGATCATCCTTGGCATTAATAAAGATCATGGGCTTCTTAATGGTATCAAAGTAGAACAGCGATGAGCTCCATTTGTACAGCTCCTGAGTTGAGGGGAAGTTGTAGACACGCCTTGTGTAAGCCTCATCCAATTCCGGTAAGGTGGCAGCGGCAATAATCTCGCGCTCATTAAGATTGTGTCGGGTCTTCACCTCGTCCGACAGCAGGACATGACGATGTCGTAGGATAATGCTCTTTACATTCTCGGTCATGATGTACAAGTAGAAGCGACGGAAGTTCTGCCAGTTGAGCAGCCATTTGGTGCCTCTAAAAGAGTTGAGCAAACTTGGTAATAAAATTAACTTTTGTACAAGTCTTATGCCTCCGATACTCACTCAACTGCATTGTAGCCTTGGCATATGGATATCCCTCCGATGACGCTGTTGGGCTTTGTCTTCTGGTCCTCCCCCATGTACTTGGTCACCAAATTACCGCCCAGACTGAAACCAACCGCCACGATTCTACTCTGACGGTACTTCTGATGCAAGTGCTCCACCATGGCGGCAAAATCCTCAGTGTGTCCATATGTGAAAATCCGTGTCGAGGTCACCTGGACACTGCGCAGTGCTCCAATGTGATTTAGCACCGCACAGCGGTATCCGTTGCACTGGGCCAAGTGGACAAAGGTGCGAATGTACACCGATTCGGAGCTGTTTGCAATGCCCGGACAAATGGCCACAGTGATGTCATCTAGTGGAAGCGTGTGGGTAATGTTTAATAATTTTAATGGATTACAGGTAATTGATAGCACCCCACCTTCTTGTTCGTGAAGCGGCTGGTACAGGTCGTAGGTTAAAGTGGAGCCATCAAGCAGCGACAGGTAGACGCGCTCGCCCAGAGGCCAAGGGCACCTCACACGTCCCACAATGCTGTGCAAAACGGTCTGAACATGACCGCTGAAGCCCCAAAGACGTGGCGGAATGTAGCTGAAAGTATTGCAATTAGATAAATTTGTTAATTAATCATTGGGTGGAATAATGACCACAAAGAAAATACATATACTTAATTAATTAAAAGGAGTCTTGCAAAGGGTTCTGTTTAGGAGGCTATAAAAATCACCAACCAACTTATATACACATTCATAAAACTTTGACCTGCACTTCTTATCACAGAATTTCAAGAAATTCATATTTCATAACATGTCTTAATTTTTATTTTATCAACAAATAACGTATTAGTCAGCAAAATAAATAAATGCTTTGGTTACTCTACCTACCATCGTTAGCACCATAACTTCACATTTGGACACGCTCACCACACAAGCATCGGTGGTTCAGTGGTAGAATGCTCGCCTGCCACGCGGGCGGCCCGGGTTCGATTCCCGGCCGATGCAAACCACTTTTTTTTTTCTTTTTTCATATTTGTTTATTTGCCCTTGACATTGCGCTTCTGAATTATGGCAGATAATAAATAAGAAATGCATACAATTGCTTCCAGTTTGTTAGCAGGCAATTTGCCAAATTTTAGCAAATATAATTCGTATAAATTGAATTTTGATTTGCGTTCAACTTAGATAGTTTTCAATGGGATGACTTACAAAAGCCAAAAAGAATTGAAGTGAAATACACACAAAAGGCAATTCGGAGAACCGCATGAGAACCGCATTAGAACCAATTGAACCTAATTGGGAGGCTGACGAACAACACCGGCATTAGATAGAGAAAGTGAGGGGGTACAGAGAGAAAAAATAGTATCTACAACTCAAAAACATAAGCTTTTGAATTAAATAAGGATAGTGTTATTTAAAAGTAAGTTCCACTCTATTAATGATTACAATATATACGTACGTATATAAATAGATTTACATTCATTTACATTTATAATATAAAATATTAAAATAAACATTCTAAAAGGTTTGGCAATTTCTAAGAAATCCTCTAACTTATATTATATGAATTTTCTCCTGCTTATTCTCATGAAATATTCCAATTAATACTTAAATTTATTTCAATTAGTTTCTTTCTGTGTCTAAAAATCATGTCAGGCGTGCAAAAACGTGCCAAAAATTCGTGTATTGTTGTATTGTATGTTGCCCAGTGTCAGTGGCCATTCAATTAGAATCAATCTGGAAATGAAATTGTGGCTGCCCCGTCAGCTTGGGAACTTGAACAAGTGCTAGTAGCTAGACCGTGTGCACCTGATACATTTTTAATCATTCCCAAAACATGAATTACCGAACATCAATCAATATGCCATAAATATTTAATAGCTCAAAATTTAAATTAATGCGTAAATAATGAAGAAGTTGACATACATACGAATGAAATGAAATATGTACATACATACATATGTATGTAAAAGGTAAATTCTCTCCCCTAAAAAAACAGCTGCCATTTTCTTCATGCCTTTTCAGCGAAATGTCACAGTTTTGCGACAGCAATAAAAAGCAAAAATTTAAATACGACTAAAAAGTTAACACAAAATGTGCAAATTAGTCATCGTTGCATTTTCAATGTCACACCACTCCGCCTCCTCCTCCTCTTGTTACAGTGATTGCTGGCTGACATTAACATCCTCTGCCTTACATTACTCTTTCGGGTTCCCGTCGTCATTTGATCTTTACATAAGCCAACGACGTTATATCATTATAGCCATAAAATCTGTCACCACAAAGTTGGGTTTAAGTACTTGGCGAATTCTAAGCGGTTTTCGTATGAAGTCTTGTTGAATGCTAAAAAAAAAATAGGATTATGAAGTATTAAGCTATGAAATGAAATAGGTCATACTAAATAATGGCCTATAAAAGTAATAGAGCGTTTAAAAAATACATGTTTCATTCAACTGTTTAACATGTTACTGAAACATATAAAAAAGATCGATAAAGAACAAAAATAAATATTTTAGCTCGAAAAATAATTATTTGTGGTCAGAAAACTAAACCAATCTTTAAGTAATGTAAGCATTTATTTTAATAGAAAAACTAATGGGAAAAAGTAAGTACAGTAATATAATAATAATAATAATAATAGTAAGAACAGTTGCCAAATTTAAATTCCCCTAACCATAAAGTATATTTTTTTGTAATTACAATTCTAACACAAAAGTTGAGAAAGAATAAATGCCCACTAGAGCTTTCTACCTGAGCACATCTCATCGTTTAACCGGTTTTTATTTCTTGCCCAGAGAAAGACCAGGTGAGAGGGGAAGAAATGTGTCTCGAGCAGCCAAGAGAGTGTGTCGCTTACGCAATCTTTGTTGTTAAACAAAAGCGGCGGCCGCCGACTGACTGGGCAAAGCGCCAAAACAGAAAACAAAAAAAAAACACACATTCACAGGTGGCGTGGTGCCGGCATTTGAATGCAAAATGCCGAAAAGAAACAGCGCAAACATTTTGCCGGCACTTTTTTCATTATCAACCCGAACATTTAAATATATATATACTACACACATATATATCTTAAGGGAACTCCCACGCCATAAGTGGGGGTGACTGTCAAGTTTTTGCGGCCCAAAGTCGGTTGCTAGGCGTTAGTCGGCCCCGTCTTTATTTTCCTAGGCTACTGCGTAATTATGGAGCGAACTTTGCTCTGACAGTTTTTATTATTCCATCTTATCGCCATTCCGCCGGCCAGACCCAGACACACAGCAGAAGAAGTGAATTGAAAAAGGAACCTCAAGAAAAAGATTAAGCGAAATTCCATTTACTTTCTGCGGCTGTCCGGCAAAAAAAGAAATGCCGAAAGCATTCACAGATTTTCGGCAATAAAAAAAAAACAAACGAAAATTTTCCAGGCGTGTGGCTACAGTCAAGGGAAAATGTTCAACAAGGAAGTAAAGACCACAAAATTTACAGAGGATTCCAAACCATAATTTACTTAAATTTGTAGAAGTATAAATAAAGCAAAAAAGTAAAACAAATTGAAAAAAAAAGGTTATTTAAAACCTTATTTACACTTAATTAACATTTGATAACCTGATAACCCCATAACAAAAAGATTTGCAAAACAAAATAATTAATAAAAAACAATTTTCTACGGCTGATAACCTATTTAAAATACTCCTAGAATATTTTTGGCTTGTGATCGCCAAAAGTTTCCGCCTAGTGAGTCAAGAGGTTTTTTTATGACTTATCCGATAACGAAAACCTCAGTCAAAGACGGATACTTATGGGTCATACAATCGGTTCTTTTATATGTTCGTTCCTGAACGTATTGCTGATAGCGAAAAATAAAACTTGTAAAATTGCAATTAATCAATTTGAACTGCACTTTCGTTTTATTGCCCCAGACCCATGCTGATAATTTTAGCTGATAGTGAGTGAAAAGTTTGATGAATTTGTGAATTACTTAAACACGGCGTATATTAAATATTATTGACTAATAGCTAATGATTCACTCGGCCAGCTGGAAATGTGACGGCTGCTCACTCTGATCGAAACAATACTCTCGTCGGTTTCCATATGCCAGGCCAAATTGGACATTTGTGGTAATTTGAGTTAATTGCAGATTTGTTTATCAACAACAATGGGGATGCAAACCGACTGGTTAATTATGCTAGCGGAACGTAACTAACATTTTGGCGCGGCTGTGTTATGCGATGGCTCTCTGTTACCAGCTCAACTACTGGGATGATGATGGCATGTGTGGGGATTTAACAGTGGGGGTTAGAAATATAGGGTAGCTACGGATTAGGCTGCATTGATACAGCCTAAGCGAAAAATGCATGTGCAAAAAAATCGTATGGCGTTCGGCGGCTTAGTAAGTAGAGAGTCTTTGGTTTTACTCTCACACTTTTTTTTTGGGAGAGTTTTCTTATTTAATTTTAAACATTTCTATAAATAGCTTATAAAGTTCATATTGTTATTAATTGTATTTTATGTTAATTAATTTTAAATTTATTTGATGTAAGTTTGCTATTGTTCTTTTGAACTTTAAGTACTTTTATCTATTTTTCTTTTTATCTCATGTTGTGGTTCCTCAAACGCTGTCGGCAGATAAAGAAATATTATCTCTATCGCAAGTCAATAATAAAAAAACCCTAACAAAGTTTAAAATCAAACTAGTTTTAAAAATCTGAACATGACAAATTACAAAACCAAGAATCTTATCTTGAAATTAAAGAGTAGTATCTATTATTCTGACCGCAGTTGTAAGCACACTTTAATGGATTACAAGGTTTTTGCAATTTGCGAGAGCGTGCTATTATTGTGGCCACACCTGTGGATGGATATTTATGTTATGATTTTCTGTCTGACCCAAAAAGGAAAAGCGGAAAAGGACGCGGCAAAGCTATGGAAAGTTACCCAAATTAAGTTGGGCTTAGATTATCAAAAGCCAGTCTAATTAACTAATATATTTAAATAGATTTGTCTTGTTGGTTTTTTTCTTTTCTCATCACAGCTGTAAGAGCTACCTTTCCGTAGCTCGAGATTTTCGCGAATATGTATGCGTATGCGCCATTATTTCGACCGACCGACCGACCACACCTGTGGGCGGATATTTATGCCCCGATTCTGGGGTGTGGGTGGGTGGGGTGTGTGTGCCGCGTATAAGGAACAACTCCGTCCGATTTACTTACGGCTCTCGCAGCACGGGTGCTATCTTGTAGAGACAGTCGAGGAATTGGGCGTCCAGGCACCAGACGCTCGGCTTTAGCGGCTGGCTGTGCACATTGAGTATCCGGAAGAGGATGCACACGATGACGGCGACCAGCGTCAGGAAGGCGGTGGACATTTCGCCGATTTTCTACCCAGGATCCGAGGAAGTCGGCAGCTGGCCTGCCTTATCATCCAATCAGTGGCCACTTATCCTTTGCTTTCTCCGCCCCTTTCGCTTGTGTGTTTTGTCTTTTATCGGATTTTGGGCTGCGTTATTTCGATTCGTTGATATTTTATCGGATGGCAAGTATAAATGTGAACACTTCACGGAAACCGAATTTAGTTTAGATATTAAAGGTTTTTGTGCGGGGACAGAATCAGCTTGTGCCTACTGAGTTTTTATTTTTTTGATTTGGATTTTAGTTGGACCGTATAAGACAAGGGGAAAAATACGCCAAAAACAGGTCGGTAGAAAGGGTGGATTTCACCCGTCACGGCAGCTGGTCACACAAGACTAGTGGACTGAAAAAAGCTAAAAAGCGGAATCCCAGATAATAAGAAATTCATTTTTTTAAACTTATAATTACATATTTTCCTTGAAAAACCTTACTTTTATACGTAATTTGATGCAGTCTGAAGGGTCCTTTTTTATTTAAAATTTTTTGTAGAAGGTAAAGATACTAAATCTTTAAATTACTTTATTAACTATTTAATTTTGTATATTTTATATTAAAATACCAATCTTTAAGTCTAAACTTTAAAATACGAAAATAATGAAAATTTAACACTTATTAAAAAAAGAAATAGGTTCAATTTAAACACTTATTTAAATAAAATGTATTTATTTTTACGCTTTGTGCTATTTATTTCTGAAATCCCAATATGCATTATGTAATTTCATAGTTAAACCCATTCATAAATAGATATATTTAGTAATATTACATTGATTATTTTAAAATATTTGACAAAATCAAAACAATTTTTTCAATCCGCATATTTTGTTACAATAAATCTTTATTAATCTGTTTGACAAAATCAAAACAATATTTTTCAATCCGGATATTTTGTGGTTACAATAGATTTTTATTAATCTCTTAAATATAATACATAGTATGATGATCACACCCAATTCAATTTAATTTTAAATGCTTAAAAGCAGACTTTAACCCATTTTAAATTTCGAAAAAAAAAACACAGATAGAAAATAATTAAGAAACCTTATTAGAAAAATACTTGGAATCAAACCCAATTAAACACAGTTTCGAAATTATTTTAACCCTGTAGATAATCCATCAGGAAGGGTTTATCATCCGCAGCATAAGGGGTCAATGGAACATCATAGGGTAATGGAAAAGCGGGTACGCCATCGCGATTATTTCCCAACGGAAAAGTATCCTCGCCAGTCTGTAAAATACAACTCAACTATAATAAAAATACACAAACTTTAAATAGATTCCCCAACTCACCACAAATCTGGGCAGAAAGAGGACACCAACTTCATAGTTGGCTATCCGCAGGCAGGGCTGAATATTGGAGCTCTTATTGAAGCAACCCCAGGCAGCTTTCGAGAGATTCGCGGAGGTCAAAACGAACCAATATACGGATTGATCTTCCAGATTATAGCGTGTATAGCTTTTAATGTGTGGCATGGCCCTGGAACGATATCGATCGCTTGACTTCCATTGCTGCAGATGCTCCTTGAGCCACGGCTGCTTGTCATTGGTGTTCTTTCCATAGGGCAGACACCCGCCGCCCAGCATGCCATCGTGACTGCCCGAGACGTTGCTATAACTGGGATATATCATCTTGAATGCCGGCATTTGCCGCAATTTACCCACAGGCGTTGAATCCTTCTTCAGGCTATTGACGAAATCCTGCTGAATCCAGGCCTGAACATTCGCGCCCAGACTGCCGATGCTCGAGCTCTGGCAGACCACAGGTATGCGATCACTGATCGGGGCCGCATGTTTGGCCAGCAGTGCTCCCAGGCGAGCATGACCCCACGGGTGACCACGCGTGGTACTCTCGCGATGACCTCCAGGCACGGAACCCAAGAAGAAGACGTTAATTGCGCTAAAATCACTCTTCCGTATTCGCGCAATCCAAGGCTGCAGTTGGCTTATCTTGTACTCCACCAGATATAGCATCAAGTCCTGCTTGAATCCCGTTTGGCTTTCACCTGCTCCCGTATCAGCATCCTCTGGCAGGGCCGGCAACTTGGGACTAATCCACACGCCCTGCGTGCGGTTGTGCCAATCGTCCTCGTACAGATTCGCCGTGGAGATAACCACACGCATGGAGCCATCGGTGTAGGCCAGGAGCATCATTTTGGTGTGAGAGGTGGCAAAGGGCGTGGGCATCTTTACCCCAATGGCCGTGACCTGTGGCTTGAACTTGCCAATGCCCAGCAGCTCTGGCGATTCATCGCCATAGAGGACCAAAAGGGGTTTATCACTGCAAAGGAAACACATACTTTAATTCTCTAATTCTCCAGCGAGAATCGCAGTATTACTCACAGTATCCCGGCAAAATAGTAGTGTCCCAACAGCCAGCCAATGTCCACCATAAAGTTGATCTGCACACTGCTCTCGATCTCGCCCAGACTTTCGTCTAGGATTTCCTGGAGCGTCACGCTCAGCGACTCCGAGTGCGTGGGCTTCGAGTCTGTTATTGCGGTGAGGAACATGTTGTAAGGAGCAGCACGCTCCAGCTTCTTGGCCATTCCTCCTTTCTCCACCACCACGGGAATATAGTCCCTGATGTTCCGCTCATTTAGCTTTTGCTTTTTGGCCAAGTGAGAGGTGTCTTTGGGAGCGGACGACGATGCACTGACAGCTTGGGAAGTTGAGGAGCCAGAAGGATTAGTGCTCGAAGATCCATGGCTGGAGGATCCACCGCTGGCTGGAGCAGTAACTGTTGGGATTGCACCAGAAACATTCGCTTGCTTCTCTTTTTTCGCTCCTTCTTTGGGAAAGAGCTTCTCGAGCAGCTTCAATTGGTCTTTAATCAGGTCACTGGTGTACTTGGCTGGTATATCATAGTTTCCCGATGCATTTCCCTTTTGATAAATAGTATCCACTATTGGAAATCACAGATTAAAATTAACTTTTCTCTTTGCCTTTCAGATTTTGCTTGACTCACAGTGTTGATGGGAAAATTCGCCAAAATGGATGGGATTCTTCCTGTAGCATTTCTCGCCATAGGGACACTCCTTCATGATGCTTAAATATTATATTCAGTTGACGTAGAAACGTTTGAATTCGATAAACAAATTAAATTAACAAAAGAATTTCGCAAATGGCAAAAACAATGCGCGCTTAGCAGTGTGACCAACGCAGAGTAATGCAGATATTCCACTACCTGCTAACTGGTCACACTTAAACCGCTCTTGACCTCAGCGTTGCCAGACTGTAAAATAAAAATCGTTTTCGTTCTTATCTTAAAGCGTTTTCACACTGGGCGCTTAAGAGTCGCTGTTGCGAAACGGTTAAGCGAGCTGTTTACA
>JAEIIU010056759.1:25571-54189 GCA_018874675.1 Drosophila baimaii | reverse complement strand
CTTTATAGGGTCGGAGATGACTCCTTCACTGCGTTGCAAACATCATGGCAAAACTATAATACCCTCTGCAGAGTATAAAAAGACTTCCTCAAAAATGATCTATCTTTTCTAGTCAAAAAATCATGTTATGATACGAAATAATGTTTCCAGAACATTACTCACATTTTGATAAGTTATCTCGCACCTAATTGCAGCTGATAACTGCCTCATTTTAAATTAATTGTATGTCAGAACCCAAGCGTTTTGATAGCTAATGTTTAAGAGTTTAAGAATCACGCCACTGCGCCCCGATGACCTCTCCCCCACACTCACCGTAACACGTCGTGATCAGATCCGCCACACCGCAGCTCTCGAAGAAGGTGGATAGCTTGCTGCCGGGATAGAAGACATCCACAAAGCGGATCATCTCCATGAGACCCAGCCGAATGACGGCCGCCTTGGTGTTGTCGCCCAGCTTGAGGCCATCCACAAAGCCCGCGCCGCAGGCCACGATATTCTTGAGGGCGCCGCACACCTCCACGGCATCGGCATCATCCACAACCACAACGCGGAAGTGATTTGCCTGGAAGAGATCACGCAGCACCTTGCCGTACTTCTTGTCCGTGCAGCCGATGGTCGTTTCACAGAAGTTGCCCTCAGCCACCTCGTTGGCCAGGTTGGCGCCCATCAGCACGGCGCATGGGATCTGCAGGGAAGTGAAAAAAAGAAAGATTAGAGTTTCTGGAGGGGGTCACCTTTGCGCCGCTGACACTTGCCTTCAGGTGACGCGTGATAATGTGGGAAATCAGATCAATGCCACCGCCCTCGGCCTTGTCGAAGCCCTTGATCAGGGAGATGGCAATGGCATTGGGCTTGATCTTGCCCAGCAGCTGTTTACAGAAGTTGGGGATGAACTGGTGGGGGACCACAAAGATCAGGATGTCGGCATTCTTGGCGGCCTCAACCAAATCGGGCACGGCAACCTGTGGAGACAAAGAGGGGGTAGTAAAGGAAACTTTGCTAATTACTGTGTGATAAGGAAATTCGCGATAACCGCACTAGAGGTTGAATGAAGGGAACTGCAGACGGACTGCGGAAATCATTTTTCCAGCACGTGTTCTTTACCTCAGCTTTTGGGGGCGCGTCTCGCAGCTGTCTAGACTATCAAAATCGCGGGCTCGCTCGCTCGATCGCCCGAGCCCTGATATGGTTAACGTAAGTAATATATATATATGTATATTTTCTATATCGCCAACCTGTTTCTAGCATTCGAAATGAGTTCAGTAAAATATATTAACTTGTTTGCGCTTTTTGTGTTAGCCGGAAAGTTTGCCATATACTCTTTTATATAAGTGTAAAGTTCACAACACAATTTAGATAACAAGCAAACTTGGCATTTGGACAAGGTTACGATTAGGTTGGGTAAAACGTTTATCTAATGACTTGATAAAAAAACGAAATGGACTATATTTAGCGATCGAAAAAATTCAGGTTTTTTGCCATGCTATTGTTTCTCTGTGGGTAAGGTGGAAAAATATGTACAAATGCCACTCATAATTTATTACTTTGACTGTTAATTATATATTTATAGAATAGCTATTGGCAGGTTGATTAGCAGCTGTAGTAGAGGCCTTAATCAAATGTGCTAACCACTTGTGCCCGCCACCGCCGCCGCCGCAGCAGTGTAGGTAACGTAAAAAATAAAAACAAAAAAACAATTAAGATTTTCATAGTATTTTCCGTTGTTGTTCGTGCCAAAGCGATTAACTTGTTGACTCATTTTCATTGCCGCCTTTGCCTTTGCATACTTGTTGCATTTCTGACATTGATCCCGATCATTGCATATAGAAAATGCTTAGTCTCATTTGTGTTTTTTTGGCTTCATCTGTTGTTTTGTTGACTCCGCCGCCCCCGCAGCGCCCAGAGACCACTGAATGGTTGCCAAAATTTACGAATATATGTGTTCCAAATAGGCAAAGAGGCGTCTAATTATACAAAACAAACTGAGAAAGCATAGAAAAAAATCTAGCCTATATTTTATTTGGATTTTTGTATACCCTTGCGGTGGGGTATTAGTATTTTTTAGCTGAAGGTTTGTGGTTTTGCGAAGTGCTGTCACTATCGGGGGAGGTATAGAAATCTCTAGGGTTTTGAAATACCTTTAAAATGTGTCTAAATGTATGCTACAAAATGTGTAAGTAACCAAATTCAGTATTAAATTTATTTTACAATTAAAAAGAATTCCACAGAAATTGCGGATAAATTTATAAAAATTTAAATTTTTTCCAAAAGTAATTAAAAGATAACTAAAAACATAATTTTGAATGAATTTTGAACTTGAAATATTTTGTAGTATACTTCTGCACGTCTTTTTAACTGATTTTGAATAAGTATCAATTTTTATATTTCGTAACATACTTTTGCACTCCTTTTTAATTGATTTCGAATCTGTTGCGGTTTTTATATATATATTTTCTTTTAAATAAGTAAGTTAACAAATAAGAAGGTTGCTAATCCAATTAACATTTATATTTTTGAATCTAAAGAAAATATATTTATTTTATCACGCATATTCATCAGAAAAATAGGAATATGTATTTATATATTTGTTTTTTTTGTTTATATATAAGCATTTGATTTATGAGATCATTTTTGGAAGCCATATTCGAATGCTTTTTCTATGCTTTCTCTACAATTTGTACATATTGTACAAATGTTTATTCCTAGCCATAATTAAACAGATGTTAAGCCTTATGGAGAATTTTGCCAAAGCCCCTATACTATCAATATCACCTATTTGCTTGCTATTTTCAACTACACTTCTCTTTGTGACGCCCAGGTAAGGGTGTCAAAGCTTCGGTTTAGCATAGTTTCTTGTTGTTTTTCACTTTTATCAATATTCATGCCCCTAACGCATGGCTGTGGCTGTAATCGTGAGGTGTGTGTGTGTCTATGCGCTGAGGTATTTTTCCTAAGCAAGCTGGCAAACACTTGGCATCAACAGGCTGTTTACTGGGCAAACACACCGCGCCTGGGACAGAAGGGATGAACTACTACAGGAACTTTAGTGGACTTTATCACCTCGAATCCCAACTCGAAACAGTGGCGGCTTATCGATAATCGCCACAACAGAACAGAACAGTTCAAGTGCTTTGTTGAGGACGTACATATGTCCGAATACAGCCATTTCGAGTGGCTTTGGCTTATCGGGGGGCACAAATTATATTGCCTAATGGGAAATATTGACGCAATTTATGTGGCAAAAAAAAAAACAAGAAGAGGAGCCCTAAGCAGGGCCCACCCAGGGGGGTGCCGAGGGCCAAGCCGGCCTTGACCTATGTCAAAGGCGTCACAGTGCGCTCCCCCCAAAAGAGCGAGGGCGCAGGCCTTAAAGCGAGTGCAAAGAGAGAGTCGAAGGTGAAATTGCAGCAGAGAGAGGAAAAGAGAGAGCGCACAGAGCGATGAAAAGGTAAAAATAGACTTGCTTGCACTTCGTCGTCTGATTAGATAATTTGGCGCTGCACACGGTCAAGATCAAGGCGAGAGCCTTTTATGTAAGCCACATTAGGTTGTTAACAATCCACACACCCCCTCACACACACACAGCAGTTACATAACTTAAGAGGAGTATCCTTGGGAATATCCTTGGGCATATCCTCACTCACCACAATGCCTCACTCACCACATTGGGGGGCAGCTTGTGTCCCTTCAGGTACTTGACATTCTCGTGCGTCTCATTGATGATCTCCGTCAGCTTCTTGCCATCGATCAGCTCCTCGTAGACGAACATGGTCACCCGCTCCTCGAACTCCGGCAGGGCGGAGGCATTGGCGCCCACGATTTTAGCGATGGCCGAACCCCTGCAAGGTCAAGTGGTGCGCGGTGCAAGGGCAAAGTGCAATCATTATTATATAAGTGCATCGTCCGATAGCCAATTATTGCAGGAGGGGGGCACCAAACACACTCACCAGTTGCCGGAGCCCACGATGCACACGTTCACTTTTTCCGCCATTCTGGGTGCTGTTTCTGTTACTTTCTTCTCTTTGTTGTTGTTGTTGTTTCTGTGCTGCTGCTCTGTGAGGTGGCGGGGTCTACTTCGCGATATCTGGCGGTTCGAGCGCTGCGCGATTGACTGATTGGGCTAGGAATTGATTGCAAACTGACACGTAGAGCCACGAAAAATAAATGGCAAGCGAAAATCGCGGTGGTGCGAATCGGATCAAAACAGAGACCGTTGCGGCGGCAGAGAGAAATACCACTGCAGCGAGGGTGTTTTGTGGGTATTTTCCCTGCCAGCGCACAGGGTCACTCTATTTAAAATAAATACGAGCGCCAGGTGGCGCTTTAGATAGATTTAGCGAGGACACTAACCAAAGAGGACACTTCGGAAGAGGGGGAAACATTTAAATATTTTAAATATTTAAAAAAATGCTTAAAGGGAACATTTTTTAAATAGAATTTGATTCTGGGATTCTACCAGCAGGCTAGACTTTTAAAAACAATTAACTTAAGGAAGCCCATGCGCGTCTTCTCAATCTTCAGTTTATTTTCTAGTTTTCTTTTCTTTATACGTTTTTCTCGAAACCACATTTTTCCAACTGGTAAACAAGATTTCTTCACTATTTTCGAAATATTTTAGTTCATGAGATAGCCAGAGTTATCTAGATTAGCATGGTATTTAATCATGTAATTTCAATCAGCTGGAATCTTCTAGACTTTTTAAGTGAACTACTTCCCCCTCCCTGTATTTATGGAAGCTTACATTATATTTACTTTGTTTTATTATTATAATGATATAAAATAAATAATAACCGATAAACCATGCAGAGGTCAAAGTTGTTAGTTTTAAGCGCTCTTCAAAACAAATTAAAAAAAGGCTGTCACATGAATCAACCCCTCTAAACATGAATAAATCTAATTAGACTTTACTGGAGAACCAACCAAAAAATAAATAGTGGGATTTTGTATATACATATACATATGTATCTTAAATAATATTTAAATATTATTGTAGAAAGAATGGTATTATAAATATTTTAGCGAAACCTTTATTTTGTTGATTTAAATATAAACTACAAAACAGTACACTATATGTATATCTAATAATTAAACCTATTTTTGATTTTACAATAATAATAATAGTAAAATAATAGAGTAATAGGGGATGTTCATATAAAACCTAACTACCATTTTTCCTGATTTTTGACTCCCCTACGCTATTGTATATATGAATAATAGTAATCAATAAAAAGGGTCCTCCACCACCTAAGATTACGTAATCATTCTTTTGCAACAAATTATTTGTTTAATATTTTTTAAGAACATAATAACGTAATTATTAGCCCAATATATGTAGACTCAAATAATAATAATCACTTCTCTGCTTCTCTCCCTCCACCCTACGCTATTACTTAATATATGGGATAGTCCCCTGCTTATTTCCAAGGGAAAGCTCCACTTTCTAAATGCTTCTGAATTACCACAGACTGAGCTAAATTATTCAGTTGACATTTGATTTGACACTCCAATTATATACGGACTACCATATAAATATTAAATTAAGGGTATATCCAGGCCTGTAGTGGCAGATATATTCTTTAATACCGAACGATGGCTCGCCTTGGCTGGATTGCTCTCCTGCAAATTGTGATTGTTCTAAGTGGTACGTGTAAATGTTGAGCATTTTATTTAGTTGTTAATAATTAATCGCACTGCAATTAGCTCTACAAATTGTTGAACCAGAACCTCTTTTAGTCTTGGAAAAGCTCAGAGAATTGAAACGTGATATTATCCCCGAAAGACATGCGAATAACATCAAGAATTTGACACAAACCCTAACTCAAATAGTCCCGATTCCGATTTTGGCTCAGGGCAAAAATGGAACAGTCGATGGGAAACCTTGTGATACTATAGATATTAAATGTAAAATAAGATCCATTTTGAATCTTAATTCAATTTTGGATAAACCAAAATAATACAATTGAAGTTCCAAGATGGTATTTTGTAATGAACATTGAACTTTAGTAACTTTAGTAACTTTAGTAATTATAAATAAACCCGTTTCTGACTTCATTATTTTTCTTTTTTTTAATAACAAAATAGAAATTAAGTAACAAGTTCTTCCCTCTTAATATTTATTTAGTTATTCCTACTTGCTACAAATTTATTTTATTTATTTACATAAAGTAAATATTTTTCCCAACAAACAATTGGCTTTTCACACACTGATTTTGTAAAATGCACTAGGCTTAAATGTGTTTTGTAATCATATATGTTACATTTGTCGGGGTGGGGTGGGGCGGTAGCTTACACCTCCCATAACCCCACCGCATAGCTGCAGGGCAGATCTCTCGATGGTGCCCGGGACAGTGCCACGCCCACGCCCAGGAACAGAGTACACATGCAGTTGCCGTCGCATGGCGTTGACCCATGGAGGAGGTTAATCATGCAGCGATGTTACGCGCTAATACCTTCATGTGAGCAGGACCACGTGCGCTCCTCTCTCGCTCGTTGCGTGTCTAACGCTGTTTGTGGGTGTCCTGGATGGATGCTCTGGGTCCTGAGGAGGATGGGAGGATGATGGGTGCTTGCGTGGCTGGGTTGGTGGGTGGTTGCCCGAGTGGTTTGACGGGGTTGCTCTAATTCCACTGCCGCATTCGAGGCTGCCTCCTGGTTGCTGCTGCCGCCGCCGCCGCCGCTGCTGCTGCTGTGCACCCGTAAAATTGATTGCGGCGAAAGCTGGAAAGTTGCACGTTATGCTCGTGGCCTGACTTGGTATCTCTCTGGTCTGGTCTGGTCTGTTCTGTTTCCGACGGATGCTTTCCTGTGGCGTTCTCTACTGTGGACTTGTGAGCGGGTGTGGGGTGTGGGGAGTGGGAAGGGGACTGGCCTTCGGTGTGTGGATGTGGATGTGGGTGGGTGGGTGCTGCGGCCTGGCTTGTTTCCATGGCGAAAATGTGATTTTGTGCAGCAGCCAAGGTGGGTCTGCTCTCCTTGCCTTCTTTTGTTTTCCATTTTCTTATGTACTCTTTTGTCAGGGTCTCAGTGAGCCATTGCAGTAATTTTTAAGGCCAAAACTATTCAATAGTTAGCAAATAATATTCTGCAAAAAGGTTTAATATGTATATACAATTTTAGCGTTTTGTTTCTGACTACTTTTCTGTTATCAATTAGCTAAAATTTGATATATAAATTGGAAGATAATATGATAACTCCGCCTGGATGTTTTGGCTCTGATCACAGCAGTCAGTTATGCCTCCTGGGTGCCACGGACAATAAAGACATTCATACTTGGTCGCCCCAAAATATCAGCAGTCATTTCTATAGCTTTAATCCGGTGAAAAGGCTTTAATAATTAATTAAGGCTTTAATTAATAATTCATTTTTCAGACGTCAAAGATAACTTAGAATCCTTAAGGATAATATAAAGTAAAAAATTGATTGGCGTTACGCATCTTATTATTATAATGTTTGTTCGATGGAGATACAGAGTTTGTTGTTTTTAATTGATTAACCAACATTCCAGATTCCATATTTAAATACCTATAGTTAAATAATGTTTTGACAAAATGTGTGTCTAAAATAATACATTGCTGTTTCGTTTATTTAAGAAATACCCAAAGATGTGAACATTTCTTTAAATTGCGGACATATAAACACCCCTGACCTCGAGCCGGCTATAACTACAACTACTATTATAAACATCTAAAGAAACTATTGATTATATGTAATACAATTTCTTAAAAGTTCCTAGTATAAACTTACAATTATTAATTTTTGTCTCTAATACCTACATAAACTTGAGGCAAAGATTTTTTTCTCCTAATTGCTAAGCCTTTATCAAACCTCATTAACCATTGAATTCTGGTATACAAATCGGATACATTAAAGTATTTTTGTGTCAGAAAAAAGATGTACAATCTTGTGTGCATATAAACTACTTGTTCTTCTTATTGCACTATCCATATATAACAGCTCGAAGCCAAGTTCCAAAGTTCCATAATTATTCGCTCACTTCCACTGCTTTGTGCTCTCATTGGAGTGTAATTTTCAGACTTTCCGAATAATCATCGATTCTGGTGGCTCATCCCCTTGTAGCTGTCACAGATTACAAGCTTATAAGTGCTGTTTGCCGCCCCAACCGCACTTGGCGTCATTTTGGCTCACGGCCCACTTGGCGTATGCGCAATTTCTATGCACAAACTCAAAATTACCATGCACAGCAGCCATCAATCCTATCCCGAGCCATGGCAGCCCACGCTCCGAGTTGGATGGACAAGTGCCACAATTCACATCATCAAGATTGCGTGGAGCAGCAGCAACGGCTCCTCGCACTCAACCCATAACCCATATCACATTCCACATATCACACATCGCATATCCCATAGCCCATCCAATATGCAGCCCACCTTTTTGGCCATGGCTAATTCGCATGTCATGCTGACGATGAAGCGCTCCTTGTTGATGATGGCGATGTCGGCGATGATGATGGCGACGCTGGGGTACGGGGAATTAACCCTTTTGCTGAGCTGTGTGTGTGTGTGTGTGTGTGCACAGCAATGTGTCTATAAAAAACAATGATGGACATTGGGGACTTGGGCATAGAATAATAGTACATCAAAAATTTTACAGCAACGAAATAAAATCATTTACGCAACAACGAGACCCAAAAATGAAAGGCAAGAAACGAGTGAAGGAAACGAAAAGTGCTGGCATATCCTGGGGTGACTATTGGATGTCCTTTTAGAGAGATGTGGCTTGAAAATATATTAATTTATATATATTTATTTATAGATTATATATTATATTAATTAATATCAATCTAATCGAATTATGATGTGGGTTTTTCGGAAAATAGTAGGCAGAAGTCCGCGAAAAGGCTATACAAACTCAGCACCCTTTGAAAATATATTTGTTGTTATTAAATAAAGCAGTTAAAATTTAGTAAATAATATTTTAGAATTTATTTTGTAATATTTTCATAAATTTAAAATCTTTAAGCTTATAAAAACAAAGTACCCTTATATTTCAGGACTGCAAAGATAATATTTATTAGCTATCTTCCTTGATTTTTCCGTTTTTAAAAACTTTATTTCAAGAATAAGCTTAATCCTTATTGCTCTTAATACTACTTAATAAAATTGCTAACTGGGAACTGCTATTAATATTAATATATTAAATTAAACTAAGCCTTAAATAATAGAATATCTAAAAAACATATCATTTACCCCCAAAGAAAGCCTTGGATTCTAAATCCTAAAAGCACTCACATAGCCCATATAGCCGTAATGCCAGGGCAGAGTATGCCAAGACTAGAGAAAGACAACGCTAAGCGGATGTAGCCCGCTTATCCTTTCACACACACACACACAGACACACCCACTCACAACTGGGCATTGGTTTTTATTTTTGCAATATTATTTTTACTTTATTTAAACCACACAAAATACTTAAGACGATTTTGTGTTTTGTGGCCCAAGATGTATTGCCCATGGCCAGCGGCAGTCGGAAAAGTGTGAAAAGAACCATGGAGCTATGGCTGGGAATGCTGAAAGTTTTTCCCCCAGCTGGGGCAAGGTGGGGGGGGGGGCTTAAAAGGGTAATGTGCAACATGTCCGAGCGGTTGGTGCGGCTGGCCGTGCCGCCCGAGGCGTTTGCATATGCTAAATAAGACTTTATTCCTTACCTTTTGCCAAAGACATTTGTCTCAGACAATTGAATCGGGGGGCTCTTTGATGACAGGACGAGAGATGTTCGAGCGCTGGGCATCAATAATAGACACTGGCGCACATGTCCTTTGTCAAGGCGTTCCCATTCGGATGCGGATCTGCTGACAGAATTTATGACAGCGCCACTCTCCACTCCACTCCACTCCACTCCACTCCATTCCAGAACACCTCCTTGGACAATCCTTAAGCGTTTGCGAAATATGCGACAGCATACAAATTGGGGATTTTTATTTTCATTTCGGTTTTTATGATTTACATTTTTATTTGCCGCTCGCTTTGTCCTGTAAAATGTTTTGGACACTTTTTTTTTTGGATGCCATTTGTTCTTCGCCTTTTTTTTGGAGGGGGGCGGGGGGAGTACTCCGTTTTTCTACCCGAGTTTTCCATGCTCGGCAAATAGTGTGGAAGCACTTAATTGTTTTAATTGTCCAACATTTTCCATCTTTTTCTCATTTTTTTGTTAGGCATTACTTCCATTAACACAATTTACTTTGGCTTGTCAGGGCTTTTTTTTCGGGGTTTCGGGTGTTCTCTTATTTATTTAGTTTCAGCCAAAATTAACATGAACCCATGGCCGTAAGGGTAATGTGACTGCTGAGAATATTAATGGCTTGTAATGGGCAGAGGGAGGCACCTTCGAACCCATAAAATGTATATGGTCTTTATTAGCATCGCCAGGCGAATCGATTTAGGCGTGTTCTACAGATCTCAGTTAGAACTGGAGCTGCTAAATTTGGTGACAGATTTGAATGCACTTCACCTAAAACTATTGTCCGTTAAAATCTTCAAAAATGTATAACAAATCTTTTAACTTGAATATGGTTTCAAGTTACTACAAATATATTTCTGCCAACGTTCTCTAAAAATGGTAAAAAATAAATAGCATTGCATTAATTAGAGAATAAATGAATGAAATGAATGAATGAAAACCCTATATCTTCTATCTCGCTAGCACTTGCAGTCGCCTGAGATGGTTAGCTGAGTCTTGAACCGTGGTTTCCAACTAGGGCGATCCAAAATACTCAAGGCTCCGCTCCTTTAATTAACAAAGCCTTGGATACCGGGTATCATGCAACCGAGAACTCTCTACTGTAGCTTTCCTACTTGCTTATTTATAAATTTCACACCATTCTTTTGGAAATCTAAAGTTTTTGCTGGATTTGTTTTGCAAATAATTTAAGACCAATTTACTCTTGAGTAAAAATTGACTAAGTTCTTTGTCTATTATTGAAATGTAATTAACCATTTTTAGATTTTTTTAGGCACACAGAAGAAAGCATTTCGAAAGATATACCAGATATTAAAAACAAGTCGAGCTCATTAATTAATATTAATATTATTATTATAATTACGAAATTATCGCACAATTACAAATTGTGCATAACTTAAATATATATAAGCTATAGCGACTAAGGCCTTAAGCTAATAATATTAATAATATTAATTATATCTTTAAAAGGAACCCTATCTTTAGAGTTTTCAAATAAAATGTACATCCTGATGGAAATAACTTTTTCGATAACTCGAAACTTACTTTTCGCATAAAAAATCAATAATTTGCCCTATAAGGTACCTATAATACCTATATTTTAGGATATTTTCGCATTGGCGCACTTTTTGGGTAATTTATCCTTAAATTTGAGGTAATTTTCAGACTACTTAGGCCATTTTTTGTCTTGGTGTAGTTTATTTCAATTAATAAAATATGCTACACATTCTTTTGAGTCTGAAGAGATTACTCACCTCCATGTGTAAATACCTTTAATATTTGCCAGGAACCCTCTTGTCAAAGCCCTTTTATTTAGGCAGAACCCAAGCCCAGTCCCATTTAATCTTTACCCAAAATACTCCCATCATGTAATAAAAATCCAAATAAAAAGCCTTTGAATACTTGGTATTTTTGTTATATCATATTTTAATTTATTTAAGTTTTCAATATCCCTTAGTTGGCTATACATTTCGCCAGCATTTTACATTCGTTTATATTTATAAGGATTTCTTTTTTTTTCAACTATTTTTTGCTAAATCTAATATTATGTCCATACCGTTTTACGAATTTCAATGTGTAAAAATCAATTACAAAGCATTCGGTATGTGTAAACAAAGCTTTTATCGATACATTGGTAGATAGGTAAGCATTAGCACTAGCTATATGTATGTATAAAACTAACCGAAACATCGGGCCAGCGGACAGCGGCCCGCTACCAACGAGAGAGCCAACCAACAGTGTAACAGCGAAGCAAAACAGGGAACATAAATTTGGTCGCTTGACCTGGGGCAAAGTTATTTTTTCATTTTCACGATTTCTAAACGCGCGATATCTGAAAACGGAAACGAGGCGGAAGAGCGGAAGAGCGGAAAAGCAGAAAGATATTGAAAAAAATAATCGCGAGTAAAGGGAAGTCAGATTGAATCAGGCAGGGGCTTGAGGGCTTAATTGGGGGATGGGGAATGGATGGTTGTGATGCAGAGATGGCTTTGAAATACACTCACTCGGGAAAGGCTTCAGAATGGGAAATATATGCTAAAGTATAATTAAAAATCTGCAAATTAAAATGCAATATATATTATATATAAGAAATACTTTATATTTTCTAGAAAGTATGCTTTTAAAACAATTGTGTAATTATATATTCCAATTTACAAACATCTTACATTAATTCTTGTAAATTTTAGATCTTAAAATAATAATGATAAAAATAATAATAATAATAAGTCATTTATTGAACCAATCCTGACAATAAAAAATATATTAAAATCTCCAAAAGCCTTAACAAAAGCCTTCCTTAGGGACTGTCCATATGTTACTTTATCACCTAGGGGGGGAGGTTGTATTGAAACATATTTCAAACACATCCCTGTTATAATATTTTTGGAAACAATTATTTATATGATTAAGGAAGCGGGTTCCTTAAATAATGACTCTTGATTACATAGGGGGGGATTGCGGTGAAAACCCACCAAAAACATGATAAAGTTATATACGGACAGGTTCTTATTTCGCGATATTACAAAGCCAAACGCGTAAGGTACCTGAAATACCTGTGACCAAGCTTTCGGTATCTTTAGGAAGGACTCGTGGGAGTGGGAATGGAAATGCTGCCTGCCAGGTTGAAATAACATGAGCAATTTTTAGAAAAGCGACGACAAAACGTCGAATGAAAGATAAATAAAGAGCAGAAGCACAGGCAGTCAAAAAACAGCAAAAAAAGAGGAGGAAAAATCCCGGCGAAAAAGATGAAATAAAATGAGAATATAAAATGTTAGAAAATGAAACGAAAGTAAAGCGAGCGCCAATGCGTCGTCGTCGTCGTCGCTGGCGATAAATCAACATGTGAGAAGGCCAGCTGGAGGCGTGGACAGCGTCGCCCATGGTGGGGCGTGGCCTGGTGCACATATAGCCATTACATGGTCCTCCCCCCTGCGAAATGTCGCAGCTGCCCGTGTTGAAATTGGTAAATTTTCCGCAATTTTTCCATTTGCCTCCGCACTGAATCTGAACTCTTTTTGGGTCGCGCGCGCATTGGAATACAAATATTTTTGCAGGTGACAAAAACTGTTGCCGCTTAGAGGTGCTACGGAATCGGGAATTTCGATTATATTTCCGGTGTCCATCTGTCCATGGGAGCGGCAGCCGCAGCTCACTTGTCCACCTGGGCCGGCTCCATGGTGTACATGTCGCGCAGCAGCCGGGCAATGGGCACATTCCCGATGGTCTCCTTGAAGAACAACGCCTCGATGGTGCTGGCCCGGATGGTGCGAAGCGAGGGCAGCAGCAGCAGCAGTCGGCCGAAGCGTGTGGCCTGGCGGGGATAGCGGAGACGCACATGATCCGAGAGGATGCACTGCGCCTGATCCTGCAGCATCTCCACGGGCTGGACGTCGCACAGGCCGGCAGTCTCGGGGGCGAACAGGGCAATGGCCTTCATGCAGCCCACCTCACTGCCATCGGGCGTGATCTGGCGGAAGCGGCACAGGATCTCCTGGATGGTCTTCATCTCCGTTTGCGTGGCCTCGTCCTGCAGCACACGTTCCCGGATGAGCGGTGACTCCAGAATGGGCGTCAGATCCAGCGGAATGGTCCACTGGGCCAGGTTGAGCAGAAAGAGCTCCTTCCAGGACTCCTATGGGAGAGAAAAGAAAATACAATAAATTAATTAAGAAATAAAATGATTTCCTTAAGAACTTAATCTTATTTAAAGGTAAAATATCCCTAGATTATCCTCACCTGCAGCAGCAAGTGCTGATCGTTCTTGGAGAGCGTCTGGAACGGCATGAGGCACTTGACCCAGCGCACAGCCATAAAGAGCAGCCGCGCCGTCGTCTCCTGCAGCATCTCCCAGGACAGCAGCCGCGAGTCGAGCAGCTGCTGTGGAAAGAGCAGCGTGTTGTGCTGCACCTGATACTGGATGAGCTCCTGGCACTTGTCCGGGCTGAGCAGCAGCTCCAGGAATCCGTTTGAGTTCGCTGCCGTGGAGCAGGCGCCTCCTCCCCCGATCCGCGAGCCCGGAGGCGGCGGCGGCGGTGTCGGTGTGGTGGGCGTGGGAGATCCCGATGTGAAACTGGAATGCTTAAGCTCCCCATTGTTGTTATTGTTGTTGTTGTTGTGGCTGCTGCGGATTAGGAGGGAGGCATGGCTAGGAGGCGTGGTGGCCTCGCTAAGACTGTGGCGGGAGGGCGGTTGTCGGGGTTGCGGCGATCCAGAGGACGAGGTCAGCGTGGGCGCCGGCGAGATGCTGCCAGCACTCAGGGGAGGCGACGCCGACGGCGAGGGTGTCTCCGTCTCCACGTTCACCCGTGGACTCTCGCTGCCCAGACTCAGGCTGAGGCCCTCCTCTTCCCCACCAGCACCCACGCTCCGGGATCCAATGCTCGAGATTGACTGAATGGAGTTGCTGGGCGAGGGCGACGAGTAGTTGTTGCTGGGGCTCACCACCTGACCGGCGGCGGCGGTGGCGGCGGGGTAGGGCGTCGTTGTGGAGGAAACCACGGCGGCCACGGCACTGGCCGTGATTCCTGGCAGCTTGCTGGCCGCCTCCGCTATGAGGTTGTGGTGCAGCAGGTGCGATGGGAAGGGCAGGGCCGGACCACCGCTGGCGGAGCCGCTGCTCGAGATCGAGCTTGAGGTTCCGCCCGGGTTGCTGCCGGCACTCAGGCTGCCATGGGGCGGCGCCAGCGCATGTCCCGGATGTCCGGGATGATGGAAGGCCGTGGCGTGCGCCTGCTGCTGGGGCTGCTGACCCCCGGCTCCGTGGAGATGGTGACCCGGCGGAGCTGGCGCCTGGTGGAAGCCACCCGACGACCCAGCCGGCGGAGGTGGATGGGTGGAGATGTGCTGCGTGTAGTTGAAGGAGGCCGAGACATTGGTCACCAGCGAGACGGGCAGGTGGCCACCGGCATGGTGGTGATGGTGCAGACCCGCAGCAGCCGCCGCAGCAGCGGCCGCATGATGGGCGGCAGCGGCATGGGCGTGGGCGTGGTGGGCGTGATGATGATGGTGATGGTGATGCGCCGCCGCTGCATGGTGAGCCGCTGCTGCAGCGGCTGCGGCATGATGGTGGTGATGATGCAACTGCGGATGTAGCTTGGGCTTGCGCGGGCCACGCTCGTGCTGCACGGCTGCGGGGGGAAGAGGAAGGAGAGAGTTGACTAGGGCAATCATTTAGAAATCTTTGAGGTTTTTTTAAGGAGAGATAAATGCCTGAAAAGGTAGATAAAAGGATAGTCTTAAACCCCAAAAGAAAGGGTCGTTCATCCCTTTTCCTAATAATATTTTACATACATAAGTATTTATTAATATCTATAAATATCTATAATCATTTTTATTTATTATTAAAACTCATTGATTCACGGATAAACTATTATATTATTAAACCCAAAGCACCCTTGTTTACTAGCAGCTAGGAACTTATTTTAAATCAGTTTTTTCTGGCATTTTTTCCAGGATATCCCTTTGATTTTACTGCCGATATACGACTTTGGTCCTTTCGTTTCCTTTGAATAAAATCAGTTCAAGTGTGTAATTGCGATAATCTGCCTCTAAGTAGTTAAATAAATAAAGTTAATTTCAGGGATACTCTGGCCTGGCTTACTTCCTCCTCGAGTTGGCTCTTTTGAAACTTTTCGAGAAGGCTTTGAAGTGTGTGTGGAGCGGACCCAAAGGTCGGGCCTTCCCCGATTTGCTTGGGTAAATAGTCTCGACGTGGAGTGGGAGAGGGGGACAGGCGGGAAGACATAATAAACCGATTATTAGAGCGCCAGAGAGATGCAAAGATACCCAGGCTGCGGCGCATAGATGAACTGTCCTTGGTCGTGTGAACTGTTGCATATGCCCCGAGCAGGACCTGAATGTGGCAGCAGGCAGCCGGGCAGTGGAGTGAGTGGGGCACACACCATGTGTGTGTGTGAGTGTGTGTGTGTTTGGCTGCCATGACTTTTATTTGTTTGCAATTAAATGTATCTATCGCTGCGCTGCGGATGGCATGACGTGGCGCAAAAGGGGTGACATTTTAATCCCCAGCTAATCGCATATGTGAGTGCGTCTCCCTGTAAAATGACTGCAGCCACTTGAAGGACTTCGTCCCCGCTTTCACTCCCTTCCTCGCTCCCGAAGCTCTGTGGAAAACTATGGCAAAAGGATTGGGGCAGGCGGAGCGAGAAAAAGTCTCAAAGCTTTCAAAAGATCACAAATTTCAATTAAAGAAAATGCCAAACTCATCAAATTTTTATGCTGCGGGTTTAACAAACTTTGGGTACCCATTTCCAGCGGGACTTAAAAATTGTGGTTCAGCAGAAGGAAAGAGAAAAAAATAAAGAGAAAGAAGCGGAAAGTTGGCCATACCCTCAGCGGAACTCGAACTTCAAGCTAACCCTTTGCTGGGTGACTCCGAGCCACTCCTTTCACCCGTCGCCCTTCCCGCCGCTGGGCAAACACAGAAACGTGTGAAAAAGGCAACAAAATTAGCTGCCTTGGCAGGAAAAATTTTTAAATATATATTTTTTGTCCTTATTTCTTTGCTTTCTTCTTGCTGCTTCTGCATCCAGCTTTCCTTGAGGGCGCAATGCCATTTTTTCCCAGGCACAAACTTTGCTGGGAGGAGGAAGCCGTAAGTTGATGAGGAAAGAAAGCCGAGGCTGATTTACTTCCACAAAATTTATGAAGATGGAAAATGCAAAAGTCGTGTCTGCCTGCCTCCCGAACAGCGGCATCACTTGGGGCGATTTGAATGCGCCAATTCGCATTAAGTAGGATATGGTTTATTGAGCAGGGAGAAGGGTGTTCTACGCGGAAATTAGAAGTGCAGCATATGGCCTGAAATGTTTGTATTCCTAAGAGAGAAAGTATAGAACATTTTCACCAAAAGCTTTCACTAAAGAAAACCATATGAGGGGGTTATTAATCCTTAAGACTAAACCGCTTTCATAAAATCTAAGTAGATTTGTAACAATATTTATTAATTAAGTTATATGTCTGTAAGATATTTGTGCAATTTGTGACACTATTTATAAATAAGTTATGTGTTTTTAAGATATTTGTGCAACCGCTGAAAGTATTTGCAATTTGATTTATAGATTTTAATAGTAAACGACTTCTTAGAACTTTAGAAAGATTTTTAAAGTGAAAACGAATGACAACATATTAAGAGACTTATAACGAACTGAATTAATCGAACTTATGGAATCCCAAATGAAAGCCCTGACAGCTTACACTGATACGCATTCTGTAGCTTAATCTTAATTTATTAATTCTTAATAAAGAAATAAATAAATAACTTATGAAATTACAAGCAAAAGTTATTTCTGTTGCAACCAAAAATACAATACTAAGTTCTCTTTTGAAAAAAAACTATATCTTATTACATTTTTTCATTGCTTGTTCCTTCGAGCCGGATAATTTACGGAAATAAATAATCATTGATATGCCATCCTTTGTGCGTTTAAATACTTGACGATTGCTCAATTCCAAGTCCATTGTGGGTTTGGACTATGCTGCTTGTAAACGAGTACTTGAACCGCCCCTGAGCAGGGCCAAAGTGTGGTTATTATGGACTATTAGGCAGGAGTACCAAGTGCAACCCCCGGCCGAATCAAATGCCGCGCTCTCCACACAAACACCCCTGCGCACATCATCATCATTTCGAGGGCACATCGAATCACTTCAAGTGTTTTCCTAATTTCACGGTTTATATTTCTTTTTATTTTATTTTCGGTTTCAGTTTGGCCTTGCGTCGCTCCCCTCGCACAATTTGCAAACGCTGCCTTATTTACTTTTAATTTGCCTGCCAAACAATCGCATTTTGATACATATCCTTCGCGGTGGATTTTTATGACGACAGTATCTCTTTTGTGCCTGGATGGCCCCGCATTTGAGGCAAGGACTCTGCGCTCATTATCGTTTACCGATTTATTTATTTCGATTTCTGGGGCACGCGTTGCGCTTTTCAGCTTATGGGCGGCCGGCGGAGTTCCCTTTTGCCTGGTCCTCTGGCTCCCGCTCCAGCTCCTGATGATCATCATTTGGGATTTTGCGTGCGGCATCGTCGTGAAGTCGTCGTCGTGGCCGTGTCCTGTCGTGGGAACGCGGCAGCTGCGAGGCAGCTCGCTTTTCCACTGCCACTTATCATTAATTTTTCCAACCGCCTTTTCCGTTTTGCCCATTCTGGCATCCTGACATTCCTGCCTTTGTCTGGCCAGAACCAGGACCTTCTCCTTCAGCCGCAGCCTCACCGCCTCACCGCCTAAGCTCCTCGTGTTCCGTGTGGGTGCATGTATTTTGACATAATTGTTTTTGCTTTCACGGCCCTCCTGGTGCGCTCCTCGCCGTTCTGCCCTAATTAATTGATTAGCTTCAGCAAATCGGTCAATATGTTTGTTCTGCCTCTCTCTTTCGCATTTCCATTCGCTTCCTGCGGGGGGGCGGATGTGTGGTCCTGCGAGCCTGTGAGGGCTGAGGTCCTGGTAATGAGTTGCTAATTAGATTTGTAGATTGTAATTTTTTTTCGCTCGCTCTTTTCGTCCCGAGGGCGTAACTTTTTGTTACACATTTCCGAGAGGCTTGAGAGACTTTCCAGGTGTTATTTTTTCCATGTGTGGGGGGGAGGGGATAGGAAGTTTCGATGGCTGGGACCAAGGGGGAAGGAAGTCCCAGTAGCTTGGATTTCCGTAAGAGCTTATAAGTCAAGTGTTAATTAGATTTCATATTCACAAGGATTAAATAGTTGGCTAGAATGTGCTTAGCTGAAAGGGTGAGTCGCGCAGGATCATGGTTTAATTTATATTATTTAACAGAGTTTAGTATAAGTTCTAGGCTTTTATATGCTTTCGATATCTTTTATTTAAAGTATACCTTATTGTCTGTAATTTATTACTAGTAGAGCCTGAGTTTTTTTAGGAAATAACTATTTATTTTGAAATTATGTATCTTTGAGACTTAAAAAGGTAATTAAATCTATATTTATAATGTAACTATGTATCCTTGAGACTTAAAGGATAATTTAATTGATATTTATAATCCAGTTTCTTAAGAAAGAATTCAAATATCAAATTTGGTTAGGACTTAGAGCATGTTTTGAAGACAAGGATAATCCAGAAAGCATTTTTGTTATTTTGTGATAATTTTTTATGAGGTTCCTGGGACTTTCCTGTTCTGTAATGTTTATGGGGATTAAATTTAAGTTTCCTATTGTCTCAGTAATAGTATTTCTAAGGACTCTTTGGCTCTGCTACACTGTACACTTAATATTCATTGACAGCCTTGTGCCATTGGGCGGTCTGCCATCCGGAAAGTGGCTCCGTGCATGATGAGGCCAACGGCTTTCACGCCTCTCAACCCCGTTGGCCCCGGTGTGTGAGTGATTTTAAATCCGCTTTTAATGTTGACACTGACACTGAGGGGCCTCGCTCACTTCCACACCCAGCTGCCATCGCTGGTGTCCATGACATGTGCAAGCCAGGCGCATTTACATGTCGCACAGCTCCTGCCCTGACCTGGGCCTGGGCCTGGGCCTGAACCTGGGCCTGGGCGAAAGTGTATGCACATATCGTAGTAGGCTATAATGTCAATTAAGTAAAACATGCAGCGCCTGTGTGTGGGCGTGTCTCTCAGCCATGGCTTTCTGTGCCCTGCAGCCATGTGTAAATGAAATTGCGTATACGTAATGTGGCGGAGTGGCAGCGGGTGGGCCACATGGCCATTCGACCGAACCTGTCGGCTTAAAAGCTGCAAAATAAATATCACAGATGCACATATACATACATATACTATATGTATGTGCGTGTAGCCCGATATGGGAGTATATAAGCGCACTGCGTACGGGCTGATGGCACATCAGCAAAAATCAATACGTTAAAATGTGGTCATGAAATTAGCCGAGTCTGCCTTTTGCGCCAGCGCCAAAAAGTCGTCTCTGGAATAGACATCAACAACAACAAAATTAACATTGACGACACGAGCGACTCCACACAGACTTGGACCAAAAATGAGGCCGGGTCTGTGTGGGGCTGCGGCACCGGAACCACAGAGACTGTTGACAGAGGAGCTTAAGCGGCCGGAAGAGTAGGCAACAATATACAATATACACTCCTGCTAGGTGACACTCCGACAACTAGGAGACATTTCCATTTGTTGGGGAGTCCTCTTCAATTATTTCACTCTTGGCTGAGTCTGGGCCAGGCTTCTTGGCCCAGCTGTGTTGCTGTTTGCCTTAGCGCCTTGCCTAGCCTTGTCTTGCTTGGCCTGGCCTAATCCTGGCCAGAAGACGGGCAGCTGCTGCCTTCGTTAAGAGCCTTGTTTGCACACAGCTTGTAAACTTTTCGATTTGTAGAAAGCGCTAAAGTTAAAGTTAGTACAAACCAACTCAAGCCGAGTGGCAGAACAAGTACAAATAAAAGCGAAAGTTGATTAAATTTCATTGCCTCTAAGGGATATATTACAAAGAAGTGTCACATTGAAAACCAATAAGAAATAAGTAATATGTTCTTTAATAAATTTGTAGTACCACAGTCATGGTGTGTTGTATATAATTTTGTAATAATAAGCCATAGAGAACGTTCATAATTTTAACTAATAATATTTATAATATAATATAAAGTATAGAGTCTTTGCAAAGACATAACACTCTCTTCTCCAGCATAAGGGGTTACCAAAGTTGCCTAAGAAGTTATGTATATCAAATAGTAGGTAATGTTGAAGTTCTATTGATAGCCAAGTTTACTCAAGTTCATTAATATAAATTTAATCATTAAACTAATATATATTTATGTATTTTTAAACTAACAGAAATCACTGAAGAGCATTACTTATTGTAAAGGCTGTCCATATATAACGTTGTCATGTTTTTGATAATTGTTTAATCTCTCCCCCCTATATAATCAAGAATAATCATTATAAGAGGGGATTCTCTTCATTTAAAAAATAATACGAATAAAAATTTGATACAACTATACAGTGATAAAAAATTAAAAATAAAAGAGGCTACCGTTTCTCTGACTTCCTGTAATATATGGATATCTCCTTCCTCCGTAAATTTTTCTCTTACATATTTCGGAAGAGCTTTCTGCCAGTTTTCTTTCAATGCATAAGTTATCTTCAACTTTTTCTAACCAGTCATTATATGGTATTATATGGTATACCATATATGGTATTCTTAGACCAAATAACCTTTGTTCAATTATAACAAACTCTAGGCCATCGCAGTAATATCTTATTTTCCCTCTTACATAACAACCGTCAGTACAAGACAGTACTGTAACAACCAATTCATCCCTGAAAATGTCTCCATTTTGTATAGATTTTTTGTCAGGACCATTATAAGCATCATTAGACATCACTTTTCGGCTCATCACGCACCCGGCAAGGACCCCCGCCATTATCGCGCCCCCTTGCATATCTTTTTTACTTTTTTTTCTATAAGAATGGGATTCGAGAAGCGACACAAATCACTCAAAATGAGAAATCCGCTTAAAATGCCGCGTAAATATTTGCCAAGGAAAGAAAGCAGGGAGCTGAAGGTGGAGGGCGGGTGGCTCTACGTGTAGTGTGTGCGTGTCGGTGATGCTGACACTTTGGTGTATACAAATGCAAATACCATTAAATGTGACAAGTGGCAACATAATTTGTTAGGAGAGCTCTCGGCGTCTCCTTTTCTTTTTTTTTTTCTGCACTCTCGATTCGTCCCTCCCCGAGGATATTAGCATACAAAGTAGCCAACATTTGTAAGGCTGTCAGTTTTTTGGGGAGGAGTGGCGGAGGCTGGGAGCGTCCTGTCCCTGGTCCTGGCTCTCATCCTCGGACAGCGAAATGTGCGAAGCTTGTCATATTTTCCCATAATAACTTATTTGTCAGCTCTAAAGTGCCGCCGTGGCATGGGGATTGGTCAGTTGAATGCTGCCACATTGCCAACTTGCCAGAGCGGGAAGAGTGATTCTTTCATTTTGTTGTTGTCAGGGTTTCAGAGGATGCTTTACTTTCTGGATGCCTGCAGTGTCGTAAAGAGGGTGTTCATTTAAATATAGATAGTATAGATATCCCTAAACCCGAGTGCACTGATATTCCACAATGTCTATCTTTTCCCATTTTCTAAATATTTTTTAATGACTTAAGAAGTCAATTTGTTTTCCTACAAATAATGTAAGAAATGAGAAGGCTTGTAGTTTTACCTTTTATACCCTTTTACTCTCTATAAAGCTGAAAAAACTTTCAAATACAGCCTGCAAACTGAAGCATTAATCGTTTCCCAACACTTCACTCTCTTGCTGCACACATAGTTCACCAACACTGATGGCTTTCCAACACCTTTTCAATTAACTTTAACTGTCCCCTTTTGCGTATGCCGAGAAATCATTGAAAGCAAACGGAAACTTAACAGCAGGAAGACAAACTAAAAATGGCCAACCACAGCCGGAACCCCATCTCCCATCTCCGTAGTCCCCGTCACAGTCATCACATTTAGAGAATCCCGGACAACTTTACTACTCGCATGACACCATCCTCCACCCACTCCCCGCTCCTAGACACACAAAAAAATGTTACACAAACGTGTCTTGAACGATTTTTGTGGCTTTTTTGCTTTCTGCTATAAACAACAAAAGCATGTTGTCTGGGCGTCGTTACTACAATGGCGTTTTTGGGGGGCGGAGCCTTCTAGTGGCGTTCAGTTTTTGGGGGTGGATGACGACAAACAGAGAGAGGTGTCCGGGGGTTTACGGAGGACGTGTGAATTGTTTGGCGTCCATGGGTGTTTGTTGTTTATTTACGGCAACCAGCCAAGAAAAACCCCAAAAAGGCAGCCTAACATGAGGCTTTGTAGCGGCAAACTAAGAAAATTTCAGCAAAAGAATGTGAGGAACACGGACATCCCATAGCATGCTCAGATCCCTGCCATTATTGTGCTCTTTCCGGGTGGCCCGGATTTTCTGTGGAGAGCTTGGTACTATGAACTGAATGAAGTTTATTATAAAAGTTAGCCAAAACCTATTTTATTCTGTGACTATTGGAAAATAAAGGACAATACTTCAATTATGATATTTTAACTATTTTTTAATCTAAAATTAACTTAGTTAATACGAAATTAAACTAAGAACTATGTTTAAAATTTACTCATATTAGCCTTGAGTATTCTCAACCCTTAATAGATATGTTTCCCACATGAATCCTTAATTTTTCGACCAACTGCTAGAGAAGTTCCTTCAATTCCAAAATGAAATCGAAGCAAGAGCATTTTCTAGTCGGTTTTTTTTTTTGGTATCCTGTTAGCTGGTTTTGTTTTTCCTTAGCCCCGTTGTGCTTTTGTAGTTCGCCCCCCATTTTTTGTTGGTGGCTCATCAGTTCGGTCTACCAGCCGTCAACGGGGCGGACTAACTTCGCCCACGGTTTCTACTACGCTTCGGTTTTGAAGGTCCTTGAAGTTCCCTGACGCTGGGCATCATCACTTGATTGCCAATACATTTTAGTCGCACTTTCAGCGAGCGGATAATGCGTGTAATCCGCTATTAAGTGCACATTGTCAATCGACCCTCAGCCCAGAGGGCGGACGGATGGACAGACGGATGGGCTGTGCGTGCGAGAAAATCTGCAACGATTCTCACGCTGCTCGTGTCCCTTGTTTTTGTCCCGGCTCTTCTGTGCACTGAACCCGTCAATGGTGGCTTCTGAATACCGAATCCCCGATCCGAGTTTGGCTCCTGAATATAGTCGGCTAAAGACCGCACCCCACTGCCTCTTCATCTCCCTCTCTCTGGCAGTCCAAGCCACGAGTGTTCATCGCTATTATGTGTTTTTATGCTACATTTAATGTTGGCTTAAGAGCTTTAAAGCTAGCATTGTTGCATTGAGTTGTGTATTCGGTTTGGTTATGGCTATCCGACTGCCGATTACGGGCTGAGTGTGGATGTGGATGTGGGTGGGGGATGGGCACGGAGACGGAGACGGGGCTTAATGTCTGCACTCTGAATTTGCGTGCCGATTTTTGAGCGAATTTTGGAGTTGCGAATTCTGCGGAGTTCGAAGGCTATGCAAATGTGTTTTTTTTGTTCTCAAAGATATTTATGAATATTTTTAAGAACTACTATTAATTATTGGTTAAATGAAACAGCAAATATTGAAATAAAATGGGTACATCTTTTTAAGATCTGTATTAGGTTCACTTATTAGGTCAATAGAAAAGTAAAGATACTGCATATAACTTATATATTTATTTGTTAAATGTAATTGACTTAGAAATACCTTTTATAATATTCTAGAAGCGATATCTCTTTTGAATAAAGATACTTCTAAACCTTAAAATCGAAATTTCTATTGAGTTTCAAAATTTTTTAGCCTATTAATAAATATATCTTTGGAATTTAGATATTTCTGAACCCATAAATCGATATCTTTTTTTGAGTAAGATATTTATGAACCTGTAAATATATATCTCTATTGAATAAAGATAGTTCTGAACCTTTAAATTAAAATATTATTGAGTGCAGATATTTCTAAACCAAAATATAGATATCTCTTTTGTATTCAGATATTTCTGTTCCTATAAATCGATATCTCTTTTGAATTTAATTATTTGGGAACCTAAAAATCAATATCTTCTTTCAATTGCAATATTTTTGAGCTTATAAATCGATATCTCTTTTGAATTTGGATATTTCTGAACCTATAATCGATATCCGTTTTGAATTTGGACAAATTCAAATATTTCTGATCCTATAAATCGATTTTTATTTTGAATTTACATGCTTCTGAACCTATAAATCAATATCTCTTTTGAATTTCTATATTTCTGAACCTATATATTAATAACTCTAATAAATACAGATATTTGGGAACCTAAAAACTTAAATATATTTGTAATTTAATTATTTCTGAATCGATATCTCTCTTAAATTTATATATTTTTGAACGTATAAACCCAATATTTCAGCAATAAATCCATGAAAATAAAGCAAGGATATATATTTTAGGCAACGATTTTACTGGGTAAAATATTATAGATATTCTCTTGAACCAGACGGCTGGCTTGATTTAAGAACTGTGTTTCAAACATTTAATCAGAACTTGAAGTACTTTTTTTGTAAAACCATGGTTTTATGCATAAAAATTAGTTCTATTTTCGATAAAGAACCATTTTTGTAGTATCAATAGCTACTTATTGTCTAGGAGTCACACTCCTTTAGCCATTCAGTGTAAGCATCACAGTATATTGACAATAATAATTGCTGCTGCTACACCCACACTCCAGTTAAGATACAAAAATCGGTGTTTCAACAACACTTTGCCTCCCATAAAGGCTTTTGCCCCCAAGTCACGACCGCGGGATTGGGGGCTCGCATAATTTATAATCAGCTTAATGACAACTACAGCAAAAATTCAAATGGCATTTTCCCGGCTCTGGCCGCAATCGGAGGCAGGAGGATGGAGCACCAGAGGATGCCCGCGGCATTTTGGTTTCCGAGTTTAATGTAATTTATGCCCAAAAAACCTTGACGTGGGCGAGGCAGAGGCTTCTCGAGCTAATTTGCTGCATAATTAAGTGTGTTTGGCAAGTAAAACACAAAGCCTTGTCGGCGGGAACTCCGAATGGGGAATGGGGAATGGGGTCTCTGTGGTACTCACCATCCTTGTTCATGGCCGATTGAAAGCACTTGGCGAGGCGACAGGCGCGACACTGATTGCGATGGGTCTTGTCCACGGGACATCGACCCTTGAGATCGCCGGTGGCTTTGCAGGTGTAAATGCGATTGCGATGAATGCTCCGCTTGAAGAAGCCCGAGCAGCCTGAAAGGTATTAGCATGGATTACATTGGGGTATTGGGGCATCGTCACCCTGGGAACTCACCATCGCAGCTATAGATGCCGTAGTGCTTGCCAGAGCTGCGATCGCCACACACCTTACAGGGAATGTCCAGCAGACGATCGCCCGCTGAAAGTAAAGGGAATTTGATTATAAATGTGGGAGAACATATGGAGATTTTTTAAATTTAAATCTATATATATTTAAATATTATAATATAGTTATAATTATTAAGTGAGTCCTTAAGGTTGATAGCCTATAAAGTGCAATTTCAATTTCTTTAAGGAGATACATTAGAACTTAGTATTTTCTTTCTTCGGGAACTTGAAGAGCAGTTTTTTTCGATTCGATTACACTCTTTAAAATAACTTGAGAATGCTTAGATATTTACATCTCCTTGCTGCCTATTATTATTTGTATGCAAAGTCCTTGTGTTAATAAAAATATGTTCTAATAAATAAATATATTTATTGAATTAGTATCAACAAACTAAATAATTTAGGCATATCCTTCTGTTTTGTAACTATGAAAGCTATGAATAAGATTTGGTAAGAGGATTCCAGTGGATCCCATAGGTTAGGACAAGATAAGGTAGAGGACTGTGAGGTATCGGAAGATAGTTTTTAGGACTTTGTAAGTCCATTGTTTTTCCTATCCCTCATTCATCAATGAACCCTATCTAGGCGCTTCTATAAATATGGATATCCTGCACCAGCTCAGGAAGTATCATTGAATACTTCAATACACCAGAAGAAATACTAATAAATAAATAACAAATAAATAAGAAAATTCTATAAAACTTCCTCTAAGACTGAAGAGGGAAACTCTTGGCTTATTTAACTTCAATTGGGCTCTAATCCCCCCTCGCCTTCGAAGGCTCTTTGTCCCTGTGCAAATAGAGTGAGTTTGCCAATATGAAGTAGGCATACTTTGTGGCGCTGCTGCTAGTGTGTTTGCCGCGGATTAGCAAGTGAAGGCGTCGCCACTCATGTCTCACCAACACTCCTCACACACCTCACACACACACACAGCCCTTTGACTGGCACGCTCCGCAAATTAAGTTCAACACTCGGCACTTGTCAAAATAAAACGCTCGCCCTTTGTTGTGGTCCTTTGTCCTGTGACATTTGACATATTGTCGCTGGTTGGGTTCAGGGCTCAGTCGGCAGTCGGCTGCGGCTTTGGGTTGGGCCTGGAGGCTGGCCATGTTGGCGCGTGTTGCCAATTTTCACACCCCGCCATGCCCCGGCAATTGTCCGCTGCGTGTGTTAACACCTCTCAAGTGGCAGTGCGTGCCACAGTCGCGTCGTGTCTCTGGGGTTGCATCGGAATCGGGCGCTGAGGACCCTTAACACCTTCGGCCGCGGACCTTTTGCAGGCCGTTGTTTTCTTTTTTAAAAATTTCTATTGTTGATTTTACATATTTCTGTTTATTTATGACGCTACTTTCTGCCTGGCGACCCATTTTTTTTTTTTGTTAGTTTGCCGCCGTGTGGGTTGTGATGTATTTGTGTGTCAACCTTAAACAATATGCTTGTCGAACTGGTATGGAAATCTCGGACATGTTTTGATAGGCAAAAAGGAGTTCGCCAGCCGGATGGACGGGTGTGGGAAAAACGTGAGAGTTTTGCATTTTTGGCGTGAGAGTTTTCAGAATGGGTTAATTCTAAAATCAAAATAACTTAAATCACTAACTGAGGGGGAATGTCAATGGAAGGTAGAAATCATACAAAGAATGTTGTTTAAAAAACTATAATGTATCTTTTTCCAGGAGATATAACTGTATATTATATAATATTATTTTATATTTTTATAAGCTTTTATTAAATATGTTTTATTTTGATTTTACAAAGTATACAAATTTTGTAGAGAAGTTCGTAATGCAACAAAAGATGCATTTTCGATCCATAAAGTATTCATATTTTAAATTATCCAAAAAGGCAATACTCTATTCTATCTATTTAATTTAATAGCTCTTATAAAACAATCGGATAAAATATGTAAAATTGATAGTTCTATGCAACGAACTGAAAGATACTTTAAATGTATATTATTGATTGTATTATTGATCAACATTAATAGCTATGTCAATCTAGCCATATTTATTTATAAGCTTTCTATCTGGATATATCTGAATTATAAAATTCTTCTTTCTATTCTATATTTCTATATAATTTGCAACTGCGACAACTGCGAGCAAAGCATGCAACTCGCGAAGACTCTCTGAAACTATTACTTTATTAAAATAACAAAGAAATAAATTAGGTTTTATATTCAGAACACCCCAAGAGTATGCAATACCACAAACCAAGGCATTATCGATCTACTGCTTGCCGCAGAGCCCAAAGTAATTGTTATTTGGCAGCTAGGCGAACAAATCAGCATGTCCTTGCTCATAAATCTCATAAATAACAAGAATCGAGTAGAAAGTCGATCATAACTGGGCCAAAAAAGCCTTAATATGCATTTGGAAACGGGTTCTGTGTTAGTTTTTAGTAGGATTATTAATCTGCATACTAAGTTTCAACAAAACAAAAATGTTGATAAATTTTTTTTTTTTTTTTTTTTTTTGTGATTTTCCGAAATGAAATTTCTGGGGTGTAGCTGTATTTATATAATAGGAGCACAAAC